>JPFM01000075.1:156203-236874 GCA_000733375.1 Paramecium sexaurelia | reverse complement strand
ATTATCTTCATGTGATTATTATTAAATTAATGAAGATGATATAAAATAATCAAACGATTTATATGCAAAAGGTAAAATAAATATAATTAATTAATTTTAGTTTTTTAAAAAGAACTTAATTGAAATTTTATTTAAGTATATAAATAATTTTATCAAGTATGACATAAGTTTTTGTAATTGTTTACTTTAAATTAATTTTTAAATTGACTTCAAATTTTTTTTCATTAATTAATTTTCTCAAATCTTTGTTTAAGGTTGCTTATCATCTGTTTGATAATTTTAATTTAAAAATTATAATAATATCAAGTTCTTTTTTCAATTTAAAAAATACATATATGTGAAGTTCTAATAAGTACATGCGTTTTTAAAAAATTATTCTTACAGTAAATTAGATAGAATAACTATGTTAAATATAAATTTGTTGTTGCCTTATTTATTATAATAATTAATTTTCATCTCTATGGGCTCATGTTAAGGGAAAAAAATGTATAAAGCTGAAAAAATTATGGTTACAGATACTAAACCCTGCGATGATTTATGCGTGATGAATGAAGCTGTTGCAATTCAAGGTGAAAGTGGAAAATCTTAGTTACCCAATTAATAATTCAAGTCCTATATAGCTTCTTGCATAAACAATGGATATATTGAGGATAATATACAGTTACCAAGTGGAGAGGGATATCTGGAATGGACTTGTAAAGCTTAATAGTTATTTTAGATGAAGATGGATCAAGATATGAAGGTAATTGGAAAAATAAAACACCATCTGGTAAAGGAAAACTATGGATGTAAAATGGCGACATTTTTGAAGGGCAGTTTGTTGATGGGTAACTAATATAAGGCGCACATGTCTAAAATAATGGGAATAATTATACTGGAGAGTTCATGAATGGTATGTATCATGGTTATGGCTAATTGACCGAGTAAAGAATAATATATATATGTAAAGATTCTTTGGTGATACTTATAGTGGTTAATTTAGTGAAGGAATGAAATAAGGAAAGGGAATACTGAAAAAAATTGATGGGACTATCTATGATGGGGAATGGAATTAAAATATTTAAAATGGCTTTGGTTTATGTGTATGGAAAGATGATAGTGTAAAATTAATTTTGAATTATTAGAGATATGAAGGATAATGGAAAGAAAATCTTATGCATGGCTAAGGAACATATTGTTGGAAGGGCAGAAAATATGTTGGTGAATATAATTATGGATAGAAACATGGCAAAGGTATATATTACTGGAAATCTAATACTTATTATACTGGATAATGGCTTCATGGCCTCTAAAATGGAAAGGGAATTTTAGTGATTAATCAATAAGTTGTATAGGTAATTAGGAAATTATAAATAGCATTTTATAGTCTGGAGTTTGGAAAGATGGAGTGTTTTAGGGAGAAAATTGAAAAAAATCCAAATTATTATTTTTTATATTAGGATTTAGAAGGATTATTAAATATAATTGGTTTATAAATCAGTTTTAGTGTTGTTTTTAGTAAAAATGTGTTTGACATTAGAGTGACAAATCTTATTCATCCATTAATGCTTATTTAAATTTTTGTAATCTTAATCTTAACCTAAAGGTAAATGAATTTTAGTACTTTTATATTTTATCAAGTTTCAATAAGAGGACTCTATCTAATTAATCAACATAATCTTCCACAAGAGAATTAGGTTGATTAAATACTTAAAGTAATTTCATGTCATCTTTGACTAAATCTACCAAATCATCTATATGATCGCGATGAGCTGTTTTTAATGCTTTTTCTTCTTTCAGTATTTTTTAAATCAATTCTTCATGTTTATCTATTAGAATGTGTTTATGATTAAAATCTGAATTGATTACTTCGTCATCTTTTTCGTCGTGATCAAATAATTTTGGAGGTGAATTAGATTTAGAACCTGAAGAACCTTCAAATAAGTTATTATTCATGATGTATTATCTTGGAAGCATTAATTCTCTAGCCAGTTGATCAGCTGAATTTGAGGATTATGGAGTTCTTAATTCCTTAACCTTGAATACTAATGTATGTTTCTTACTCTATCTGCGTATCTCAATGTATTCAAACTATGCTCAGCATCTTTATGACAAGATGATATAGTTCCAATCATTAGAGTTCTACAATTTCCAGTAAAAGAGTCTTTAAGCACTTAAGTGAGCTTTGATCCTCGAAAAGGAGTATGATTTTTATTAAGATCCAATGCTCTTATACATTCTTTTAGAGCTAATAAGGATTTATTGATTTCAGCTCCATCTATCCTAGTTTATTTATGATATTCTACAACATCTGCGCCTCTTTCACTACCTGCTAAATCAATAAATGATAATTTTCCAGTAATTTTATTTTATTATTTAAGATTAATTTATAGGATTGCATGTGATCTTGAAGAATCTTGATTAACACTATTCTAGGCAGTTACTCTACTTTTGATTCCCAATTCAACAGTTTTTAAAAACTCCTATACATTATTAACTTTTTATTCTGATAATCCTGCAATGTTAACCTAACCTTTTGCATCTTCTCTAGCTACTAATTATGCTCGATCATTCAAAAGATCAAATAATTTTGAACAATATATTTCATAAAATGAGACACTTAAACTTATGGAATTCGGAATCATCTAAAATAAATCAAAAGCAGCTAAAGTATATATTCCAACAACATTCTGATCACCTAACATTGTGTAGGTTTTTCCTGAACCAGTTTAACCATAAGCAAAACAAGTTATCTTAGTTCCATTTATGGCTGATTACACTAATGGTTAAACAAGGGATGTATAAAGATCTTCATTATTACAAAACTAATCAATTGCTGCGTCAAAATTGAAAGCAAACTCTTCCATAAATTTTGTTAAATCTACTCTGACTCTAAATTAGAATAATACATCAAATAAAGAATACCTAGGTTCACGTAAGATTACAGTATTTCCCTAAACTTCAACAATATCTTTTTAACCTTCCTTAATTTCTTTTTTTGATAATGGCCTCTTTCTAACAGCCACAATAATTTTTGGAGCTTCCATATATATTTTGATATATTATTTTTATAAACTCATAATTTCGCATCTTAGTACATTTTCTCAATTTCATTGATCCACTTTTATTCTACAATTCTTCTTTTTAGCTTTAGAGTTGGTGTCAAATCCCCACCGTCTACGCTGAAGTCACTCGGAATCAGAGTCCATTTTCTAATATGTTAAGCCTTAGAAATGACTCTTAAGTAATGTAATATATGTACCTTGTATTTGCATTTTCTATTAACTTTTACAGATAATTGGAAATTACCTAATCCTTTTTTGCTTCTTCGAATGTTACAGAATTCGAACCTAGTTCTTTAAAGATTTAAATAACATCATCACTTAATTTATTAGTTGGTCTATATAAAATATTAAATATTAAATAATTACGTTCCATCAGGTTAAAGCTAGTGCTTTAAAGTTAATAAAATCGAAAGGTATTTTCTTTTATCTCCAATAACCATACAATTAGAAATGATAGGAATAGTCTTTTTAATTTCATTTTCAATCAAGACAGGAGCAACATTTTCTCCTCCTGCAGTTATAATTAATTCTTTTATTCTTCCAGTAATAGTAAGATTTCCATTTTTATCAATTTTACCAATATCACCAGAATGTAACCATCTATCTTTATCAATTGTATTTCTAGTTGATTCTTCATCTTTAAAGTATCCCATAAAGATATGTCTTCCTCTATAACAAATTTCACCATTGCCATCTTTGTCTGGCTGATATATTTTCAATTCTGTTCCATCCACAGATCTACCAGTACTTACCATAAAACAATCATCAAATTTGTCAAAGTTCTGTGGATCTGCTAAAGTAGTAACTCCTCCACATTCACTCATTCCATATCCATTAATTAAATACATATTCAAAGTTAAGAAATATTCTCTAATTACAGGTGATAATGGAGCAGCTCCAAAGGCAAGATATTTAGCTTTATCTAATCCTAAAGCTTTTTTAACATTACTGAAAACTAATTTATCAGCCAATCCAAAACAAAGAGGAGGTTTTTAATCATGAGTTTAAGCAAATGTTCCTTCTTTTCCGCAAGATTTAGCCCATGTAGCAATCTTAGTTTTGAGTGCTCCATTGGATTTAGCAATCTATTACATTTAATCATAAATCTTCTCCCATACTCTAGGTACACTAAAAAACATGGTTGGTCTAACTTCCCTTAGTGTATTAATTAGTGAACCTGATAAGGCATCAGGATTAGCAAAATATATATGTGCACCCCAACGACAACTTGCAATAATATCTATCAATTATGCTGCAACATGACTAAGTGGAAGATAACTTACAACTCTTAAACCTTCTGTATCTGTAAATTAATATTTTTTTCTCCATTATGTAGCTGTAAATATATAATTATCATGAGATAACATAACTCCTTTAGGATTACCTGTTGTACCTGATGTGTAAATCAAAGTAACACAATGTCCAGGACGTAATTTAGAGACTCTGTCCAAAACTTAATTAAGTAATTCTGGTTTTTTCCCAAATTCTAGAAAATCTTTCCATTTGAATATCTATGATCTTCTTTATTCACTAATTCCATCATTTGGTATCTCATCATTATATATTACTACTCCTTTCAGTTTTGGCAACTTGTCCCATATTTATAAATATTTATATAATTATTCTCTAGTATCTACCACAACTAATTCACATTCAGAATGCTCTGATACATAAAAACAGGCTTCAGAATTATTACTAATTTTATAAAAGTTCATTACGTTGTATAAATACCAACAGGTAGATTGTGACTATGAATACTACCAATGAAAGAAATAAACCACTCTGGAGCATTAAAACCTATTATATTTACAGCGCTCATCTCACTTATTCCAAAGGCTATCAAGGCCTTAGCGAATTAAATTGATTCATTGTAGTAATCATTATAAGTCCTTGTTATCCTATTGTATATCGATGTAAAAACTTACCATTTATTATTTCTTTTTACACTTAACGCTGGTTGTTTGCCATATTAAGTGCAATCTATTCTAAATTATTCTGTTAGAGTTATTGGTATTTCACTTCCTCCACCACTTTTTCTAATTCTCAAAGGCAACTCCATTCTATAATTAGTTGTCCATATTGTATTCTTATCTGGGTCCTTTGGGTCAAATACTGACAAAATATGCTTCATTCCCTCCTCTGATATGTACACTTATTCTTCCATAAAGATTTTTATAATTAATGATATATCAATTACATAATGTTTTGATAATTAAGATCTTTATTATCAATAAGCATTTAATTAACTTTTAATAAAATATAATTCATTTGTTGTAAGACATCATTTCTTACGTGATTTTAAATTTTTATTACATCATTCTCATGTTGACAATAAATTCAATTGAAAAGCATTCTTTCCTTAGAATTTATTCATTTTTTGTAAAATTTAAATTATCTACTTTTACTTGGAAAATGTATTAAAAAATGTATCAGAATCATCTATTCAAATTAGTGCTCGATCAATCTAATTCCACATTTATTAATCGCCTGCAAATCTTAATTTATAATTGAATGAGAATGGCTGTATAAATAATTTTATAATATTTTAATTTAAACAATTCATCAAATAATATTTAAACAAAAATGAACATTAAAATAAATTTATTTTTAATGATGTTGTTTTCAAAGTTTGTATATTTTTTAAATAACCTAAAAGTAAAATTAAGATTCCTTCTTATGAATGTTAAAATTAAGTTTTTCTTATTTAGTTAAAAATATTGTAATTTGTTTATGATTCTTCTTCTAATCTCACTAAATTAATAAAAAGGAATAAGGATACTTTCTTCCAATTTCTTTTTATTTAATTGTAATTCTTTTTCTATTTTTTGAATCTTTAAGGATTGAAAACTTACAAATTTTATCCATATGACATTACTATAATAATAATTGAAAAAATTGAAAGTATTAGAAAATGAGATCTTTTATAAGAAACATAGATAATAAATTTAAACATTGAAGATACATTTAATATTAAATCATGCAAGTCCTTCTTATTCTAACTTCATTGGAATAATTTCACTATTTACAAATCTTGCTATTTCTCTATAATTGTAATATCTCATAAGATTTTTTAATTCCTAAAATAATATAATAAGTATACTTCAGAACTTTTATCAATAACGGATAACATCATCTCGCAGACTTCAATATTCTTTCTAATAATTTACTTTTCCCTCATAGTCAACATAATAATATGTCTTCTAAATTCAGGAGTAGATGGATCATTTAATCTTCTTTGATCATCTTCAATTGTGCTTGCAAAATTGGCTAATTCAGAAACTAATAAATCTTTCAAGGCTTTAAATGTGGCTTTCTCTAACTCTAGAGTTTTGGGTGTAGTATGCCATCCTGGCCAAAACTAATTGTAATTTTAAACATCTTCTTCTAGTTACAAGAAATCGTCCAATTTGGTTATTTAAGCAAATCTGACTGTAGCTAAAGATTGTCTGAATGTGTCATGATCGGTTTCATTAACCAATCTATTGCCCCAACAAATGTTTCCTCCTGTTAAATCAACTTTAAGATTGAATAATCTATCATTTCTATCCAAACAAACATCAAAATCAAATTGATTCATTGGATTTGTTAAACTTGCAAATCCATAATTCATAAAAAAATATTTGTTTGACCATTAACCATAATTATAAAATAACTCTTCTCCTTTTTAAATGTTTCTGACAGCCTACATGAAGAATCCATCTGCATCAGGAGAATATCCATATTACAAGAATCCATTATTATCATGATTGACGAAATCTATATAAATTTAAAATATATTATTACCAGCCAAAGGAACTAAAAGTTATTGTTATTCATTTTCACCTATATAGACGGGGAAACTACGAGAAATGGTGAGAATTCTAAATTTAATAAAATCATCATATGTATATCCATATCTTTAAAATTCTTTTACAGCCTCTTTTAAATTATCATATTCCTCTCTGAAATTTCTTCTTTAATTCATAACAGTGTATAAAGTTGGTGAACCTTTCAGTAAAGCATCTTATTCTGCATCAAAATAGGTTGGAAATCCACTTACATCTTTTGGCAATACATCAATATATGGTTTCCAAAATGAATTCGTTCTATTTGAATTAAATAAAGAATTTACCTTCTATTTTCTTAAAGTAAGTGATTCACAAAGTATGTCTAAATATTATTTGGAATATAGTTAAGCTAAATCATCTTTCTGTTAATGAGACAACTTTTCTTGACTTCTTCTAATGAAAGATAATGAGTTCGAGGAATGAAGATTACCCATTCACCTTATCTTATAAATTAAGAAG
This sequence comes from Paramecium sexaurelia, assembly GCA_000733375.1. NCBI lineage: Eukaryota > Ciliophora > Oligohymenophorea > Peniculida > Parameciidae > Paramecium > Paramecium sexaurelia. The sequence goes on along the minus strand of JPFM01000075.1, from coordinate 229,544 downwards.
CTCTGAGTGTTCTATAACCTTCGCTCTTAACTTCTATTTAAACTTTAGACACTTCTGCTTTGCCATCCTTCAACCACTGAATAAGATTCTTGTAAGGATCCTTACTAATCAAAATCAATAAATTACTGGATCATCATAAGTCTAACGTTTTGATTTACCCTTTAGTTCATATTCTGAATCATCTTATGCCAAAGATAATACAAGAGCGATTGCTAGAACACAAGTTTAAAGTAACATAATTATTAAAATATTCTAGAAACATACGTATACATTTTTAATTTATGTTTTTACAAATTGCATTTTCTATTCTGATTCTTTAACTTTAGGCTAAAGAAGAAAATGATTTACAAGTAGTATTTGATAAGAATTCTAAACAATTCTTTGAAAAGAATGAAATTTCCATGATCTTTTTCTACACTCCTTAATGTGGACATTGTGAAAGATTCTAACCCGAAATTGAAAAAGCAGCCAAATAATTGAAAGAAGAAGGTTATGTTTTTGCCAAAGTTGATGGTCACAATTATAAAGATATAGCAAAGTAATTCGAAGTAAACGGATTTCCTTCTGTGATCCTATCTTAAGAACATGGCAAAAAATATAAGAAATTCGAAGGACCTAGAACTAGTGACAGTGTTATTATGTGGATGTATGAACAACTCAATGAAGGTACTAAGGAATTAAATACAATTCAATAAATCAAAGACCAGATTGCTAAAAATTAATTAATGTTTCTTTATATGGCTTAAAATGATGAAGATAGAGGGTTTAGAAGATATAAAGATTATAGTCACGCATATGGATTCTTGGAATTTTATCACACCTTTTTAGAAAACGTGTAATAAGAACTAGGGTTTGGTCCTACAGATTAATTGGTTGCTTTCAAAAAATATGATAAATCTCCAGTTGTTTATTAACCTAAATAAATTAAGGTTTCTGATTTAAAGGCTTTTATAGAAACAAACTGGTTTTTAAGATTGCAAGAATATAATGATGATGTAGCTAAGAAGATATTTAAACAAGATAGATCTACTTTAATTTTATTGGTTGATGAAACATAAATGAAAGATAGAAATGCTCATGATGCACTAAAATCTATTAGTCTTGATCATCCTCATGAAGATCATTTATTATTCATTAAATGTAGTTCTACAAACCCATTATTTTCTGAACTTTAGAAATTGATTGGTGATTTCACAACTACTCCAACTTTATTTGGATTATAAAAGTATGGAGTTTATAAGTATAAATTTAATTAAGCATTTACTAAATAAAATTTAGATTAATTTATTCTTGATTTCAAAAATGGAAAAGCTCCTAAACATTTCAAATCATAGAAATTAGATAATCCTATCTATTCAGATAATGTTGAAATACTAACAGGAAATTCTTATCAAAGGATTATTAACTCATCAGAAGATTGGGTTATTTTGTATTATAATTCTTATGACTCTGAACAGTATTTTATCTATATATTTATAGTTTATCCCTTTTACCAGAATTTGCAGAAGTGGCTAAACTGATTGGCTAAATCAGTAAAGTCAAATTTGCTATTGCAGATGTTACCCAAAATGAATTCAGTGATTTCTCTGATCCAACTGATATCTATAAGATCAGATTATACAAAGGAAATAAAAACTACACAAAATTTATTCAAAAAGTTAATAAAATTCAAAGAGATAGATTAATAACCTTTATTAAAGAACATTCTAAATATGAATTTCATGATGATCGTAAAGGAGGACATCGTGAGGATTTGTGAAATAAATTATATATATTCATAATTTCATTTTACCTTAAATTAGACAAACTCATATATAAGAAGTGGCCATGCATCTTAGTTTAATTTAAAATTAGTTACCATTTTCATCAAATTTGTTATAATCACTTCCTATTGTTTCAAAAAACTTCCAAACTTAACACCATAAATCAAAACTAACTTTTGTATTATTTTAAAATTCTATTGGCTTTGCTTTACAAAATTGAATGAAATCAACAATTTCTTTGAATTACTCTTTCAATAAAGAATCCCATAGAGCTTTTAATAAATTAAATACGTTACTTAAAGCATCTGTAAATCTTATTACATTTTTTCCTTAAGATATTACTCCAAAATAATATTTATACAATTTTTTATATTTATTTTCTAACTCAATTTTCTTTTTTAATTCAGGACCAAGCTTTTTTAAATCCTTGATACTATTGCATCTGAAATTACTAATTTTTCATTTTACTTTAAACGAATCATTCCTAAAATGAATTCCTCTAGTGTAAAAATTGCTCCTTTTTGAGCACCAAATTTGTATGTAATATACAATTGCAAAATTTAATGAGATTCAAGTCCTGCATCTTTCATAAATTTTGTATATGAATCGTTTTATTAATCCTTATATTAAATTAATCCATCTATCTCATAGCTCGAAAAAATATGAGTTAAATCATCTATTCTTTTTGCTAGATTTGCATATTCCTTCTATGCTTTTCTAACTCGATCATAATGTCCCGCCTATTTTAACAAATACCTTGCAAATCTTTAAGAGATTCCAAGATTTTTTGATACAACTATTTCATCTTAGTCTTCTTTTTGCCTAACATTATATCAATCTCTTTACATTAGCTTATATTTATAGCAATAAAATTATTATTTTTATTATCGATTAGAAAGAATCTCTAAAAATACTTATCATAATCTAATTAAAATAGAGAAAATAATTCTTAATTTACAAACAATGCTTTATTTAGTATTATCTAATAGCTTAATTTTAGTAATTATATTTTTAGATTAATTTTTAAATACATGCAACAGAGAATCACTCCTAGATATTTTATTAATAAAACTATATCAAATATAAGCAAACCTGATAAACAATATTAATTCAGAAAGATAATTGGTGAAGGATATGAAGGATATGTATTTGAAGCAGTCTTAATCTATTAAATGAAAATTGAAAAGTTAGTTGCCCTCAAATTGCTATTTAAAAAAAGTGAAAATGAAGTTGAAATTATTGATAAACTAATGCAAAAATAAAATCACAATAGGATTATTTAATTTTTTGATCATTTTGAATATGACAAATATTATGTAATTGTAATGGAATTGGGGACTTTAGATCTTTATAGATATATTTAGTAATAGTAAAACTTTTTGGCTTCAGAAAAGATTAACCTTTGTAAAAAGGTAATTCTGTTTGAAATCTAAAGATTAGTTATTGTGTTCAAGAATTTCATTCATTTGGGTTGATTCATTGTGATATTAAACCTGAAAACTTTCTCCTTATTGATAATTCATTCAAATTATGCGATATGGGTTTTGTGAGAACTTAAAATTAAGATATAATACAGAATATTGGGACACCTGCTTTCTAAGCAATCGAAATGATTTAAGACAAAATAATAGTAAATAATAAAGTAGATATTTGGTCTTTGGGTTGTGTATTTTATGAAATCTTTACTAAATAATAATTATTTGAAGGTATTTATATATATTTGAATTTGAAGGAGAAAAAATCAAAGAACAAATTATAAATTTCGGAAAGGACTAAACAAACATATATTAAAAGATTGAGTAACTTGGAATAGATGAATAGATAGTAAATTTAATGAAACAGATGATTCATCCATGTCAAAGTTTACGTCCAACTATTGATTAGATAATTAATGAATTTGATGAATTAAGTGAAAAAAATAAATCAAAAGAAATTGAGTAAATAAATTGGATTGATTGACATTATAATATTGTATTAGATATGTTTATTGTTTCATTAAATATATTAAATATTAATTAATTAAATTTAGTAATATAAATATAAAATTTAAATAATAAAAATGAAAAGAACTTCTTTATTTGAGGACGATAAAGCAAATTTGGATAAAATTTAACACTCATTTAAAATTATGTTCTTCGAAATAGTGCATAACTTAATTTTAGGAGATAATTTTCCATTCTTTATTTATGTCTTTTTTATACTAATTGAAAGTTTATAAGTATTTCATTTCTTTTTCACTGATGAAGTAAGCTTATTAATTAGATTATTTAGTTTTCTTCACTATGGAAAGTGGAATCATGGACATCCACATTAAACTCTTTTTTTAGTTATTTTATGATTTAACCTTATTTGAAAAACTTAAGTTTCCAAAATTACATTTTAGTTAATTATATTGTAATGGGATTTGTTATGTTGCTTTTAATAGTAATATTATTCATAGCATTGAAATCAGCAAGTATAGGTAAAATGAATGGAACTTTGATAGTTTTGAAAATATTTTTTGAAGTATTAAATTATGTTTTATTTATGCCTATTTTGTAATTGTTTTTAACAATATTTAACTGTGATAATTCAACTCATTTTCATAAAGTATATGTAGATTAACAATGTTATAACGGAAATTATTTATTACATGTTTTATTATGTAGTATAGCATCAATTATATTAATCACAGTAAGTTCCTTGGTTACATTAATATTTTTTGAATCTAGATTTTAAATCAATAATCCTTAATGTAAAATTACAGGTAGGGAAGATTTAATTTTTCTAATTTTTAAGGTAGTTATGGTGGTATGTTTTACAATTTTGGATGTCTTAAATTAAAGATTATTGATAATTATAATCTTAACATTTTTTTCGATTAAACTATTTTACTCTTTTAATAAATCAAGCATTTACTTGAATATTTATTTTGCTAAGGTAATAAACGGCCAACAAATGATTATCCTTTGGACAATGATAATGGTGGTTTTAGGATTAATTTTAGAAAAAACAGATTATGATGGAGCACCTTAATTATGGGTTGTATGTACTCCATTATTGTTGATAATAATTTTGGTACGTAAAGAGTACAGATACGAAGTGATGATGGTAGATTCAAATAAATTCGATTCGTTGGATTAATCATTGTAATTGTTATAGTATTTAACCAAATTGGTTGGATATTATGAAAAAGATGAGAGCATTGCATCATTATTAGATGGATTCGTAGAATATCATAAAGTAACTTGTAAAAGGGATGATTGCCCTTGTTCTATAAAAAATATGAATGAAAAAAGAATAGAGAAATTCAAAAAAGGTGTTAAAGATATGTCTATGAAATCTTAATATGTGATATTAATTTACATAGTTGAAAAGATATATGTTTTAAGTTTAACTAGATATCCTAATTGTATTGAATTAAGAATTTCACATGCATAGTTTCTGTTTGAAAAAATGCAATCTTCTATTTAAGCTTTGCAAGAACTGGTTTTGGCTGAATAAGAAAAGCCCTATTTAGATTAATAATTCTTAATATTTAGACTAAGAAAAATAATAGAAGAACAAATGTTTGATTCTGGTAATCTTACAAATGTAAATGAATTTACTGCTGAAAATAATTTAAGAGAAATACGGATGCTAATTGAAAAATCGACTTAATTACATTTAGATTTTTGGATAAAATTAAGAGAAGACACACCTGATCTTGGGAAATTGTATGAAGTTGGATTAAGAATGTTGTACGTTGATAAAGTATTAGAAGATTAATGGAAAAGAATTATGAAAATCAATTTCGATATACCACCAACTTTATTATTGATGTATTCTAGATTTTTGATTGATGTACTCAATGATAGAGAAGAAGCAGAGGATGTTGTTGAAAGATTAAAGAATTTGCAAACATTCGATTTGGATCGAGGAAAAATTATAAATAACCTAAAAGATTTTGTTAATGAATCAACAGCCTTAATCAGTATTTCAGCTGAAGATGGAAACTTTTGTAGAATTTTAGGTTTAAATTAGACTTGCGCAAAAACATTTGGATACACTAAATCAGAGTTGCTTGATCGAAAAATCAATGTTTTAATGCCCAATATTTATGCTCAATATCATGATCAATTTCTAGAAGGTTACACATAAACTTAAGAGAGTAGAATCTTAAATAGAGAAAGATAATTGATTGGAAAACATAAATCTGGCTACATCTTTCCATTCTTTATTTATATTAGATATATACCATCTTTAATAAACGGCTCCCAATTCTTTGCAGCTATAAAGCAAGAAAAATATTTTAAGAATTAAGCTTATATGATCGTTAATAGTTTTGATATGTGTATAGAAAATATTAGTGCATAATTTATCAGTCTTTTTCATATTGATCTTAATTATATCTCAAAGAAAAAAACATAAGTTTCTGATTTAATACCATAATTTGAAGAATTTAAATAGGAACTTATGAGTAAATAAGGTTTTGAGACTATTGTTCAATACAAAAGCAGAGATCAATTCATTTAATAATAATTTTTAGTTTATGTCAGTGAAATTAACATATGTGTGAATAGGTTTATAAATAATCAAAATAAAGAAGGGAATTAAATATAAACAAATCTTACATTAAATGTGGGACAGTCTTAACCTCATAAATATGGAGAAAGATAACCATAATTATTTGGCTACATAATCAAATTAGAGTAGATCAGAAATGAAAAGTCTATTTTACAAACTCCTTCTGACCATGGTATTGCTTCAGCAAGAAAGCAGTCGAATACAGCATAAAAGTTTGTGTTTTAATTTGATTCAAAGGAAATATCTGGAATGAAAGAAAAGATTGAACAGATGAAAAAATAATATAAGAAAGATAATAAAACCCAAATTCCAGATCAATTTATTTTTAAATTTGTCGGTGAATACATAACTGATTAAAATTTTTAGATGTCAAATATTTCAATTTCAAAATAGGATGATACATTTGAATTTTCATATAAAAATGAAGATATAAAAAGTCCATCTTAAAAATTAGATGATAAAAATAATGATTTAGGTTTTGGAATCAGAACGATGATATTGATAGGCGGATAGTTATTCGATTCAGATGAATATTAAAATATCGATTTTGAAGAAGAAGAAGATGGAAAATCTAAAATAATGGGTAATATGCCATAAAAATAAGATGATGATTAAGAATAAGATAATGGAAATGCAAATATCTATAAATCAAAGAAAACACTTGTTTAATTTCTAAAAGAAAGTAAAAGTGCTAACTAGTCTAGTTTAATATGTTTTAGATGGAATGCTGCACTTCTTATCATCTTCTTGGGAGTTTTAGGTTTATTAAACTATATATTAAGTTAATAATTATTTTCTGGAGTTTATGATGGTTATATAAATTTAATAAATAGTAATTAAAGAGTTGCTTTGAGTTAAAGAATTTTGTGGCAAACAGTTGAGTTGTATTTACTAAATCAATTAAATCCATTTGTAGATTAAACGTAGAAAATTATAGAATAAAGACAAGGTTTAAATTAGAGTATACAAGATTTATAAGAATTATAATTCATATTATAATCAGCAGTTGTTGAAGGGGATTAAATCGATTTAACAAACTCTAACTATGTAAAAATGTATGGAAAGGACTAAAGTGGCACTATATCAACATAGTTAGTGGATTTAAATTAAGGAACTGCTTAAATTTTATCAAAAGCATTAGAATTATTATAGAGTTATGATGCTGAATCATAATTTTTTGTAAGTTATAATTTATTGAATAACTATTTTGAAGCTGTATAATAGAGTGCGAATATATATGGATCTTAATTGAAATAGAAGTTAAATGAATCATCAATAATTGTAACTTTATTTATAGTTGCTTGTACATTTGCTGTAGTTTCAGTTCCATTGATAGCATGTATGTTTAGTTTAGTTAGTTAGAATTAAGAAATTATTATGAAACTCTTTTTATCAATTTAAATTATCAAAGTTAAGAAATTAGTCATTATTTGTGAAGCATTTTTCAATTCACTATAGGTTGGAGATGAAGATGATGACTTACATGGAGAAAATGATGGTTTTATGGATGAGAACGAAATTTAAGATGAAGATGAAGAATATTTAGAGAGACATAAAAAAAGAAAGAAATATAAGTATGATTTAAAAAATAATCGTAATTTTTATCTTAAATTTGCTATTTCAATGGTTATGTTATTAGGATACTTTTTAACTCATTTTTTAGTTGGAGATTATTTATAAAAAGCTTTTAGTTCATTAGTGGATGAAATTGAAGCTACAAGTTTATTAGTTCTTAATATTGCATTTTCTAATAATGTAATTAGATAAATGATTATTGATTCAACTTTTTAAGTTAAAGGAACATCATCTTATTAAATTTCTTCCACTTTTGTTAAAGATTTATATGATCTTAATACAAAAATATAAAAAGAACATTCATTAAATATATAATATCATAACCCTACTTATAATAATCATTTTGATTCTTTAATGAAATCTGGGGCTTGTTCTTATTTATTTTCAATAATTGTTATTGATATAAATAAGTGTTAAAAATTCATCGAAGGCATTATTGATCAATCTTTATCATTAGCACTTTCAAGATATTTTGAAGACATCAGATCCTAATTATAAGAGTATAATAGTATCATGAAAGATCCCTCTTATACAATTTCTGGTACTGTTTATAATTTCACATCGAACTAATCTTACAATAGAGTATTGTCTCTTTTATACACTAATACTTAAGTGAATGAAATAAGTAAGTTAATAATAATTAATGTTAGACATATTATAGGATTTATATTTAAGATAAATCTTTTTATATACTACTGATTTATTTTTGAAATGTGTGTAGTAAGATGTAGATACCAACACAACAACTTCAGTGGCTATATTTATAGTTTTTTTGGTTGTTTTAGTCTTAATATACCTTTTCTTTTGGTGGCCAACAGCTTCTAAAATAAACAATGAAGTAAACTATTGATAACTATTCATTTAGATTAAGAAAACAACACTGTTATTAGCTAATATACCATTAAGCTTGATGAAGAGAAGTAAGGCAATTAGAGAGTATTTAAACAGAATGCATGAAATTGATTGATTTGATGGATGATGATAATTTAATTAAATATCTCAGTAATTATTCAATTTTAAAAATACTTATGATGCCTTAATATATTATAGGACATCTATTAAATCTCAGAAAAATATATTATTAATTATATAGATTATCTGATATAATAATATAGAAAATTAATTTCATAAATTTAAAAGTGTTCTCATAGTTCTTTCAAATGTATCGTCTACGAATAAAGTTTAAGAGGGTACTAAGTAAACAAAATGTATAATTATTTGACTATTCTCATATATTTAATTTCTATAGAAAGTAACTATCATTATCAAAATAAAGATTAAAAGAAGTAGATACATGATATTAAATATCTATTAATAATTTACAAATATTACTTTTTGTTAATCAACTAAATCAGTTGTTAACTGTATTAGATCATTATAAAAGTAAGAATTGATTAAATTAATTATATCTGAGATCATAAATGCTCCCTCTAATTCATTCTAAGTTGGAACTGCTCTGTAAGTGAAATTGTTGATAGCCATGTCAGTTTCAATTAAATTCTAAATGTATATCAAGATTGCTTTTAAACCATGCTTCATATTTTAATTTAATATAGTGGGACATAAATCTTTTGATTTTTCTTTCAAATATTCAGGTAAATAAGTACATAGATCTCCATCCAATATATCTTAATAGAATTGAGTAAATGAATCGGTCACAAGCATCCTTTAATATGAAATAATATAATTACTTAGAAAAATCAAATTCTTAAGATGTGTATTTCATTGTATTTGTTAAAGATTCATTTACATAAAACCACATTTTATCAAAATAAGCATCATCTAAATACATGTAGTTTTTTCTACCATAGAGAACTTCTCTTTGAGCAAACATCAAGGGAATGTCCCCACCTAAATCACCAAGTTATTTTTTGTATTAAGATGTTTGAGGATAAAGTTAAAGATATCCTAAGAACTCTATAAAATTGACAATACTGTTCAGAGTAACAATTGCATATAAAATTATTGAAAAAAGTAAAAATCTATATATAGGTATCTTCTTCTTTCTTTGATATTTAGAAGTTCTTTATCCTTTATCCTATTTCTCAATCAAAAATTACTCTTCTTTTTCATCCATTTAAAGAACATAATTAAATTTATATGAATTGTCAGCCAATAATTAATCCAATAACAGTTTACACTTCTAAATTTCATTCTATATAGCATCATTATCAGAGTATTAACTTAATTACAAAAATAAAAGAAGTCTTCTATTTATAAAAAGCCTAACATAGCAATTTAGAATAATGATTAGAACTAGAAATACTTACTCTAAGATAAATAGAGTTTTAAGTTCATCTTCAAAATTTTCACCTCTATTTAAGGTTTATCTCAAGATATCTTGATTTAATTGGGTCATAATGTCCCTTATGATAGGGTAATTCATAAAACTATAAAATATTTGAGGACTATCAGCTTTGACAGTTTTTTCATAAATATAATTCATTTTTAGGATATATTAAAAATTTAATAAAACAGAAATTGCAGTTCTGAGAGTCATATTATATTATTCTGATTTATAAGTATCTAAATAAGCATAAGATTCTATATATTTAGTTTAAAGTAAACCCTATAATTCTTGCCTATTTAAGACAGATTTTAGATTAGAATTGAGAGAATCGAAACCTAATCCTAAATTAGAAGTTGCAAATTTGGATACAGAATTGTATTCTTCTGGAGTGATTATTCCATTAGTTTTTTAAAAATTATAAGTCCATAGATTCCATCTTGTTACTAAAAACATATCTAAAGGTTAAAAGAATAGATTTTTAATTTCTAATAAATTAATATCGACAGCAAAAGCAACAAGATTTAAATTTGTTAAATGCTAATAATAAATTAAATATTTACAATTATGATAAAGCATCCTTGGAGAACCAAGCATAAGATAAAGAGTAGAATAATTATTTGATGAAATCGTTTTAAAGGCATATGCTTATTGAATTTATTATAGAGGTCATATTTTCTATAAAATTTAGAATTTCTTAGCATTTTAATAGATGAAACTTAAGATTAATCCTCCCTATCAAATAATTCATTTTTTTTTTATTCAACAATATTTTTATCTTAACCTTCATTTTCTTAGATTGGTATTGATTTGATCGATTATTTTTTGCTTTCCTTTTAATCCTTAATAATTAATAAATCTTTTTCTGGTTCACATCGAGGAGTAGTAATTTAAAGTTGCAAAGTATCAAATTGAACTATATTCTAAATGCTTTCTTGATTAAATAATTTACTTTGAGTATTTTATATTCCTTTTTACCCTTCATCAATTAAAATATTAGCAGGAATTATAAGATCTCCTTCTTCTGCAATACTAAGTCCTTTGCTAGATTTGGATTAATGTGTTTTTGTTTCTTTCTTTGTAGAACTTAAATTATTTTAATAAATTATGGATAAATTTTCCAATTAAATTATCATATAGATCATTTTATTTTCTAACATCTTTAAATTGATATTTAAACTACAATAATATGAAATTTCTTCTTATAATTCTTCTGCTAAAGATTTTTATCTGTATTAATTTATAAAAACATTTTCTAAGTAGCAACTACTTTTAATATCTTATATATCTGGAATTATTTAAGTAATTGGTATTCCCTTTAAAAATATATCTTAATATTTATTAGTTTGAATGACTTTATTAGTAATATTGGTAATGATGTATTTTTCATTTACTATTATAGTCATCTTCTGTTATGGAATGGGAGTCAAGAGGCAAATAAAATTTAATTCATCTGAATATGAAATATCTATGGCAAAGTCGATGGAATCTATATACTAACCATGATTAATATAATTTTCATTTTGTTATCTTATAAATTTCGATTTCCCAGTTCTGATGAAATCATTAACAATTTTATCATGCCATTCTTTTATACCACTTGGAATCAATTCTTGTAATTATTTGTTGCAAACATATGATGGGGAATTACTTGAAATTTTGTTAATTTATAAAAGCTAATTTTCGTATTTAGTAATAATGTAAAACATGTGTCTATTTGTCACATACTCGATAAAACACATCTCAGAACTCTTTTTAGCATGTATTATCATATCATTAGCTTCTAATAAATCATTTAATATCTCTGCATAAAAAAAACAAATCAAAGCTTAAATCATACCATTAGGTTCCTTTAAATAATAATTATCTATTTCTTTTTTTAATTTAAGCAAAGATTTAATATAATTGTAAAGTTATTAAAACTCATTGAGCTTCCAGTTTTATAATAATTTGATTTTACGTTATAATAGTTTTTTTATGCTATTAGAGATTTTTATATTTTTAATATCATTTTGAATGAGTTTTTAAGCAACACCGAATAATTTCTCAGTTTATGATGTTAATTAATAATCAAAGTTAATCTAATATATACATTTTTTTAAAAGAAAGTTCTTTTTAATTTGCCTTACAAATTATTCATCTTTTAGTTTATTTAAAATTAAAAAACATTCATAAAACTTCTTTTATTATAATAAAATTGAAGCATTAATAATTTAATCTTCGCAAAATGCATAATCAGATAACTTGACTGATGTCACTATTCTAAAAAGGAATGGAATAATTAATATAGTGAAGGAATTCTCATATTAAATAAATTAAATTATTCCAACATATAATGTTATTAATTATATTGAGATAATAAGTAATCTAATCTTTGAATTTCTTTAATTTTTAATCAAAATCAAATCCAAAGCTGATAATGCAGAATTTATTATGGCTATAATTTGAACAATCTTAATAGGATAATGCAATTTATAAAAAAACATAAGCAAAATATTTAAAATTGATTTAGTGATATAGAAAAATGTAGTTTCAGTTCTCTAAAAGTTTTTTGTATCAATATTTAATGTTCCTTAAATACATAATATTTCGAAAACTTAAAAAAACAATATAATCCCTCCAATGATAAATCCTTAAATATCATCAAATTATTCAATAATAAAATTCAACAACCCTACTTTCATCAAAGAATTAATTAAACTCATTAGACCTCTTCCTTACAGGTTTGATTTATATATATAAGTAAAATGGAATAGCAAGAATAAAATCCCAATAATATAAAAGTATGGTATTTGTATTATTATTGATGGTCTTGATATCAATGCTAAAACGTATAACCAGGACTAGTAATTCTCATAGTAAATGTAAGATAAGTTTAAGAGAGAGGCTTAAATTAAAAAAGTATTTATAAAAGCTTCTGGCAATTTATAAGCTTGCTCATCATATTCTAAGTAATTTGTTAGTACTCTTGATAAGAATACATTGAATTGAATCATTTGTTCAAAATTAAGAATAGAAAATAATGATTTTAAATCACCTTAAAATTATCCTCATTAATACTCTAGATCAAATTTTTAAATATTTTTTAATAAATCCTACGTACTAATGTATTTTACAATATAATTTATTAAAACATACATAAAAATGAAATTAACTAAATAAATAGGATTACACAAATTATTATGTATCATATCAATTCTGATTTAAAAAGCTTCTCATAATTCTTTCAAATAAATCATTAGTAAAGAGAGAATATGTAGGTAAAATTTACACACATTGAACAATCTGACTAGAATTATTAATATATGTAGCCGCAAATTTAGGAGTCATAAAAATAATTATCAAAAGAACTAATATAATATAACAAATGTTTATTGTCTATTTTTTATATAAATATTGTACATTTAATATATATTCTAATTGATTTGTTAAATCTTATAAATCCTAAACAAATTATGAGTTAAAATCCTTAATGATTGATGATAAAATAAAAACACCATCTAATTCATTATAGACAATTGATAGTCTCTTAGTAAATTTATTAATTTCGATCTCTTTTGCAATCAAATTATAAGTCCAAATTAAAACTGCCCTTAAACCTAATTACATATTTTAATTAAAAATTTAAGGACAAATTGATTAACTTTTTTGCTATAAGTTAACTGGAATGAAGTTACACAAATTTGAATCCTATAATTATTCATAATAATCTTAAAATTTTTGAGTTACTAAAATTCTAGATTAATATTGATATAGTACTTAGAAAAATCCTTTTAAATTGAATTGAAATTAGCAGTGTTATTCAAACCTAATAATATTCTTTAATAAATGTTTTCAAAATCTTCTGTTGTCAAATACATTAACCTTTTCCTTTCATATAATATTTCACGCTAAGCAAACAAACAAGGAAAATCTACTCCAAGATTTGCAAATCCTTCTAAATAAATTGCTGTTTCAGGATATTTTTTTAAATAGTTATTTTACAAAAAATATATCATTAAATGATTCAAAGAGAATACTATATAAATCAGGGATAAAAGCAAAAAATATTTTAGGAAGGAATTGCTTGTAAGTTTTTGAAATTTAACTTTTGCCTAAGTTTCATAATTTTATACTGATTTAAATTATTATTCTTTTAATTCCACATCTAGTCTATAACAAAATTTAAATGAATTGTCTAGTTTAAGTTACTTTAGAAAAGTTTAATATTTCTTAATTTCAAACTCTACCTCTCTTTCGTCAACAAATTGCTTTAAATTAATACATTGTATAAGTCGGTTACTAATAATTTGATTCAAGACCAAAATTAAAATTAAAAATAAGATTAGAAGAGATTAATTAACTGCTAAAATAGTTTACATATTATCTTGAATTAAATTTGCTCTTAAAAGTGTTTCTTCAATTACATCAAGATTAAGTTACTATGCAATATCATTTAATACTTTGTAGTTTTTATAACTATAGAACACTTAAGGGGTATCAATGGCTACAGTTTTCTCAATTTTATAATTCATTTTAAGTGTGTATTAGAAATTTAATAATACTTAAATAGCTGTTCTTAAAGTCATATTATATTGTTCATTTTTATATGTATCTAAGTATTAATAAGCATAAAAATATTTAGTTTATAATAATGCTTGCAACTCTTGCTTGAATAAGACTGATTAAATATTTTAATTTAATGAGTCGTATCCTAAATCTAAATTAGATAATGCAAAAACTGTTCTATTTACATACTCTTCTTATGTGATTTATTTTTCATTTAATTGATTTTTATAATTAAATAAAGTCCATCTAGTTACTAAAAATAGTTCCATTGGTTAAAATATTAAATTCTTAATCTCTAGTAAATTAATATCTCCTGCTAATTATACTAAGGACTTGCTAGTTAATTGCTAAATATAAATGGTTTAAATACAATAATTATGAAAATCAATTGACTGAAACACAATAGAAACATGATAACAATTACGACTTTGTGTAATCTATGATATGGAATGTATTGTAGAAATTTATTATAAAGTTCATATTTTCTATAAAATTTTGAATTTCTAAATTATTTTAATGATGAAACTTAAGACTAAACATCATAAAATTAGCCTTTCTATTCTTCTTAAAATTAAGATTTATTAAATTAAGATTAAAATTTCTAGGAAACTCTTTAAAATTTCACAAGAGAAGCTTCTTCCTCTCTGGGAGTGAAGATTTATTATTTATCAATGTGCTTTTCATCTATAAAATTATAACCCTTCAAAGATCTTTTGGAATTTGATTTTTCTGAAAATTCATATGGATCAACTATCATTTAATTTTCTAATTCAAATGGAATCATTTCAATTGTTGCAATTTATATTTATTATGTTGTTAATTCTTCATTTTTTTTGATTAATTATTTTTTAAAATTATCAAATTGTATAATCATGTATAACATCAAACCTTCATTAAGTTTAACAGTTATATTGACATCACAATAATAATTCATTTCAGCTTTTTAATCAGAAAAATTATTAACACTTTAAATTTAATCAGATTATATTACAATCATATTTTCTAAATAACAACTTTCTTTAATGTGAGTAATTGATGGCATAAACTTATCAATTTATTAACCTATATCAAAATATTTACTTAAATTAACAAAGTCACTAAAATCCTAACTTATTGATGCTATTTAATAATTTTAATTAATTATGATTGTTTTAGTCTATTATAGAGTTGGTTAAAATAAGCAAACAAAGTTAACTTAATCAGTATAAAATATGTCAATAGCAAATTAAACATTTTCAATAAAATTTTCATTTGCAATATAATTGTTACTTAAGTTTCTTACAAATTTTGAATAACCATTAGTAACAAATTAATCTACAAGTAATGAGTGCCATTCTCTAACTCCAATAGGAATAAGCTCATCAATGTTTTTATTGCAAAAGGTTTTTGGAGCATTGCTAGAAATTGATTAGACTTTCAATTTATTATTTTAATAATTAGCAACTAAATAAATTAGTTTAGATAAGATTGAATCGTTAAATTTAATTAAAGTTTCTTAAGATGTAGAAAAATTACTCTAAATTTATTAAGCTTTAAGTAAATCATTTACAATTTCGGAATAAAAGAACACTGATAATGATTAGATCAACATACTATTTTATGAATTACGATATTATTCTAGTTAAGAACTTATAGAATTAACATCATTTGTGTATTAAATCAATTAATCGAAATTGGTATCCTTAAAATTTTACAGTAAAACTAACTTTTTTTCAATTAAATCATTCAATTTATTAGAAAGATATAAATTTCTTTCATCATTCTTCATTAATTATTAACAAACACCCTTTAAATCTTAATTTGGCCGAGTTATTTTGGTAATCATTTTTTCAACGCACAATCTCATTTATTAATTACATTTTGCTCTTTTCATAATTTCTAAATTTTTTAAATTATTTAAAATCTTAAAAGATTCAAAAATCTTTCCTTATTCGAGCAATATTGAAGCTTCTAAGATGGGATCGTCAATTTTATGACTAGAAAATTTCTACTAAAGTACAATTTTAAGTAATAAAGGTAAAGTAAGTAAAGTATACGAATGTTAATAATCAATAAAATCAATCGCTCCAAATACAATTGTTATTAAATGAGAAAACGCTACCAATTTTCGAATTGGTGTATTTCTATAATTGTTAAATAAAATAATTAAAGTTAACTAAATGGATGATTTAATTAAAGCTAATATTTATAACACTAATTAATCAAATTGAAATAACTAAAAATAGATCAGCAAAATGTTTAATATAAAATCTAGTATGTTTAAGTAATTAGAGTATGGAACTTAAAAATTTATAGTATTAACAGTTAATGTTCCTTATATGAATAAAACATCAAAAAATTATAATACGCCTATAGTTAATCCAACAACAATTCCCAATTAATTGTCCATCTATTCAAGTATGAAATTGAAAAACGCAGTTTTTAATAATGTATTCACTAAACTAGTAAGTGAAGTTCCATAAAAATTTTGATTAAATAAAAATACAAGCCATAGAACAACAAAGGCTAGCATAAAGTATTCTAAATAATCAATCTTTATGATCAATTAAGGTCTTGCAATAAGTACCAATATATAAATCCATGATTTTGCATTCTTTTAATAGACATAAGATATATTGATTAAGGAATGTTGTAATAATAAAATGCTTACTAAAAGTTCAGGTAGGATGTAAGCTTTCTTTTCAAATTCCAATAATTGGATAAGAAATTTTAGAATAATTTAGTGTTTCTTAAACATATTAATAAAGATGATTAATTAATTGCCTACTCAATTATATGAAATAATATCGTATTAAATTATTCTGAGTATTAATAAATTTTAATTTAAGCTTTATAAAATATTATGTAAATTTCATGAAACTCATTCTTCAGTTTATGTTCCCTGTTATTGTCCTTGGTTAACTTAGTCAGTTTTATTTTCATTATTATTTTGACTTTATTAATTTTATTATAAAATCTCTTCTTGTTTCTTTTTATAAATTAAATAATTACATTATTTTAGATTATTGACTACTCTGCTATTATTGATGTATTATTTAAAGAATGAAAGGTCTTAGCAAATTAATCTGGCTATAACCTAGTAGCAGCAATCAATTTCCCTTTTACATCTTTTTCTCGTTGTTATGTGGCTTATAATTTTTACACCATTTATAATTCTTCTATTTCTAATTATTTTATGTGTTTTTCTCTTTCTTCATTTTCTTATAATGTTTTTACTTTTTCTTTATTCATCTCTTATTTTATTTTTTATCTTTTTTCATTTAATTTCTCTCGAATTAAGACCTCGGATAAATTTTACTCTTATTTTCTTAACGCCGCTTTTAATTTTTAATTTTAATGCCATTTTTTTTATTCTTCTATAAATCTAAATTATTCATATTATAATAATTTTCTATAATTTTAAGCTTCATTATGCTTATATTATCTAAATTCTTCTTTGACTTTCTTCAATTAATTTCTTTCAATTGTTGTTTTGATATAAAGTTCTTTATTTCGTTCGTTTCCAAATGACTATTCTGTTAATTCTTTTTAATCACTCTATGAATTTCTATAATAAAGTGCATTATTTTATATTTTTTATTGTTTCTATTTTAGCTAATTAATTATTACTTTTAGTTATGCTGCTACTTTTTATTGATAAACTTCAGATGTTAATTATTCTGTTTATTGTATTCTTTTACATAATTTACCTTCTTCATTTCTAAGTTACCTAATTCTATTTTCTACGCTTTATGTTTATAATTCCAGTTCTTTTTTTCTTCTTTTTACTTCGTTCAAACTTACCTCTTCAGAATGATGAATTGAATGAAGTTACTAACTTTAAGATATTCTAGGTAGCATTAAATAAATTAATTATAATTGTCAATTTCATTCTCATGAAGAAATCACTTATTTTATAAGCAAAAATAATAATAAAAAAGTTCGTTGAAACACAAATATATTATCCAACAATATTTTCCATAAAAACATTTATCTTAAGTCTTCTGAATAATTTTAACCTAATTAATGCTAATTATTTGTTAAATCATCCCCAAGAATTCATATTAACAAAAAGTATCATCAATTAAAAAATTGGATTATACGCAACCAACCTTTAATTAGGTTTTATTGAAGCAAAACAAAGGTTAAATTAGATGAAATAAATTCATATGTGAATCTTCTTTATAAAATTAATGCCAAAAAAAGAGATGAAAATTTTTAGATAAGAAATTTAAATAATTTTATCCCCTATATAAATAATGGCTTTTCCAAAATAAAAATTAAGGATAAATACATTATTGATTAACTCATTAATAAGGAAAATGTGATATAGTAATTTAAATAATAAAAAATTCTTATTATTTATAATTAATTCCCAGAATCTTGTAAAATTGGAGTAAAACATAATCTTACGAAAAATGGAACCTATAATTTAGTAATTCAGATATTTAACTTTAAAGTAGAGGACTTGAATGGCAGAAAGAAATGGAATATTTAATTATGAATAGTTTTATTTTTTTTGTATCAAACAATTGGTATTAAAACATATTATTATTTGTCATCTAAGATTATCAAAATAATATAATATTTTTATTAAATTATGCATAATTTTCTGTTCAGAAAGAGATGTTCAAATTACTCTACCTTCAGTCCTTTTGGTTCTTCCAAAAACTCTAAACCAGGAATAATAGCAAAGTTAAAAAACAAGATTTAAGATTTGTTTCATCCTCCTATCAATCCATAAAGTACAATTTAACCTATACTATTCTATAATGAATAAAATTTAGAAAAAGAACTGTCACATTAATTCTAAAATGATCTTGTTATTGTAGATCGAATTCTACCTAACAATAACGATGATATAACTTCTAAAAGAAGGTCTATATATCCTTTTGATTTATATTTCCAGGAAGTTCTTGAAAAATAAAATTAAGTATCTGAAGAACCTATTATCAACAACACTATCTAATTGAAAGATTAGAACACTTAAAATACTAAAACTAAGAAAAAAATGAAATTTAAAAAAAATCATGCTAAAATTCAATAATCTGGAAAAATGGAAGGTAATATTTGTTAATATTTTTAAATAGATACCTCATAATAGGGATGTTTACATTTTAATAAAATTGATTAGAATTTTTATGTGGATGAACTGAATTAAGAAAATTCTTCTAGTTTCCAGTCCAATTATTCATTTAAAAAAATCAATTTTTATGACAAGTCTATCGAAACAGTTAGTCCTACTTAAAAGTAAGAAGTTTAAACTGAAGGATAATTGTCTCAAATAAATTAATTTGAAATTTAATCTTTTGCAAACATTAAATAAAATTAACAATTTGATTGTCAATAGTAATCTAATCAAAAAAATAGAATTTCTAAAACTCAAAATGGACATTCTTGCAACAGTGCTAACTTCAAATAGTTTATTTCAGAAAATTAATATTTCTCAAGTTCTACTGGTTCAATTACGAAGGGAGAAACTTAAGAGGTCTTATTTAACATGGAACATATTCCTTTTTCTTAAGAATCAGATTCCTCATCACCAGAAGATTAAAATTCAATAAATAATAGTCCATTATAAATTTAAAATAAGCTTTATTTTATTTTTCATCCTAATATTCAAACAAAATAAGAATTCGACTAAAAAGCTCCATAAGATTCAATCTTAATTAAAGATTAACTTAAAAATAATAAAAAATTGGATAAAAATGAAATATAATAAGACAGTTTAGAATAATAGAAAAATAAAAATTAAAAATAAAGAAATCTAAAATTAAATTCAAAAATAATTGACATATAAATTCAATATGACATAAGTGATTTAAAGAATGAAAAATTTAATTTAAATACAGAAAATCAATTTTCATAATAAGATTCAAATACAATATTAAATTAAACTATTACATAAAATGATTAATTAAATTATATCTAAAAGAATGAAAACTAAAGTGATGAATTGTTTAAATTAGGGAATAATTAAAATTTATTAGAAAACTATAATATTTAGTAACAACAATTAAACAAATAAATTATTGAAAACTAATTGATTAATAAATAATAGAATGAAAAACTTGACAGTCCTTAATCTTAAAATACCTTAATGTCCATGAATTATGAAAGTACAACAATAAATTCAAATGATCAATATTAAGAATAAATTAGAAAAAATAATGTATAGTAGAATTAAGTAAACCCATTTTTAGATACAAGTTCTCATATTGGAAAAGATTAAATAAGTTAATACTTTTTGTCTGGTCTATTGTAAGGAAATTCTTAAGAGTAATAATAATAGATTGATAAAAATGAAAATTTAATTGATTTATTTAAGATACAAACAAATAATTAACTTTTCAGATTTAATAATATTTAGGATAATTAATATTATTAAGATTTACCCTAAAATGAATCCAGTATATAGAATAAAGTTTAATGGAATAATTAATGCTAAGTATATTAACAAATGGAAATTATTGACCAAATGCCATAATAGAATTATTATAATTTTAGCTATTAAAATAATTGGAATTAATCGATATCAAATTACTAGTTCCTAAATTTTGAACAAAAATGTGTATCCAAACCTGATGTCTTTTAGCAAGCTTAACTAAGTATTCCATGGTTTGGTTACTAAGCAACTAACTATCAATAGAGTCTATTACCATAAATACAGTAATCTTCTTATCAAATATCAAGCATTAACTTATTTTAATCAAATTAGTCTATTCCAAATTCCAATCCAAATTATTGTTAAGAAGAGAGTAGAATAAATCATATTTACACTTAATAGGACGTGCTTTCATTATTTTAAGATGCAAACTAAAAATAAGATTAAAGTAATTAATAATAAATACCATTAGATTTATTTGTCATAGATCCTCTATAAAACAGTAATTCTTAATAATAAAATTTAAACTCCAGCTTTACCAGAAGTTAAAGAAAAAAGTAACGTATTAATAATAATTGAAACAGTTTTGGATAATGAAAATATATTATATATATTAAATATAAATCACTTTTATTTTTAAATCGAACAACTAAGAATAATAATGATGATATATTTATCTGTTCTTCTAAATTAAGCCTTACTTTACAATACAATCATCCAATTTAATTAAGATACAGGAATATCTATTCTATTTCAAATTAAAATTCTTATCTATTGTTTTCTAAATCTTAGTTGTAAATTAGAAAAACAGAATTTTAATTAACTAAAATTTGAAGTAATATTAATCTACCTTAGTCTTATAATATAGTGATAGCTAAATTAAATTATTTAATAAAATAAAATTATCTTATTGCAAATAATTAGAATTTATTTGTTTACTTAAAATACATTTAAAATATCTAAAGATTGTAATTTTTGATAAAAATATTTATTTATACAATTGTTATAACGAATGTATTAATATTGTTTTATCATATTTTTCTTGCTCAATTAGTTTTAAAAGATAATTTAAAAAGCGTTTTGGGATACTCTTTTTCTATACTTCAAAAATTATTGTAATATAAGACTGCTTAACACAATTAATATAAAAACCTCAGTTTTATCTATCCTTTTAATCAAGAAAAGAATATTTTTACTTATTACTCAAAATTAAGACAAGAGCTTTTGAAATCAGAAGAAAAGAAATAAATTTGACATTTTTAATGCTTTTGAATTATAAAATTTAATAAAATGTCTGAAGCATACAAAAAGTAAAAGATCGATTCATTTGATTATTATGATCCTCCTGAGAATTATTAACCACCTGTTTAATAATTAGATTAGGGTAAGGTGATTGAAGCATATAAAACTTTGATAATGTTGAAAAATCATATATTTAAAGTGAATCTTCTACTTTCACATGAAGAAGAGAGTTCAACAATAGCAGAATTAAAGAATATCAAGGATGAATTATTGTCAGCCAAGGATGCTTAAGAGAAGGAAATAGCATCCTTATAAAAGACTTAAGACAATTTATTTAGTGTAAATAGACTCAATGGTGAGGATATTGACAAATTAGCAAAGGCATACCATGAATAGGATAGAAAATGGTATAATGCAAAACTTATTTAAATTGATACAGAAGAATAAGAAGCAGACATCCAATTTATTGGGTATTAAGAAGTAGTAAAAATGCATGCAATATTTATAAAAGTTCAACCTATTCCAGATAATAAATTGTTTGTTGTAGGTCAATAATGTGAAGCAATATACTCTTCAGATGGTCGTTATTATTTGGGAACAATAGAGAAAGTAACAGAGGAAGGTTATCATATAAGATTTAAGAAAAATTCAAATAGGGAAATAGTTCCATTAATTTATTTGAGAGAAGCTAAAAAGTAATTAAATGATTCCAAGAAAATGAATTTCGAAGAAATGGATGAATTTCAAGTACCAGACAATTTGAAATTTCTACCAACAGACAATGAATAATAAAGATAAGCCAAAAAAAAGAAAATCAAAGCTATGAAACAAACATTTAAATTATCTAAAATTACTAAATACGCTTAGGAAAAATAATCGTCTTGGCAATCTTTCAGTTAAAAAATTTAAACTCTCAAACCAGATCTAGGATAGAAAGCAGAAAGCATTTACAGATAAAAATGCGATTAGCTAAAAGAATGATAAATAAATATATAATTTAATTTGTGATTAATGAAAAAAAAACTTGATTCTTAAATATAAGCACTTGTTTAATCTGGAATCAATGAACACATTCGTTCTGTATTTGTGATGATTGGAGATAAAAGTAAATATTAGGTTGCAACAATTCATTAATTGTTAAGCAATTTAAGTACGATATAAAAGCCAAAAATATTGTGGTGTTATAAGAAAGTATGTATTTATAATTATAAAATTAAGGATTTAGGTTTTACAACACATAAAAAGAAAAGAGAAACAGAAATTAAAAATCAATAAACCAAAGAAGAAACTTAATCAAATGATCCTTTCAATTTATTTTTGTCATCAAATGAAATCAAATATTGTTATTATGCTGAAACACAAAAAGTATTAGGAAATACATACAATATGTTAATTCTCTAAGATTTCGAAGCATTAACTCCAAATATACTTTGCAGAACTATTGAAACTATTGCAGGAGGAGGGATAATCATTTTTCTTATTAAAACAATGTCTTCCCTTAAATAACTATATTCTCTTAATATGGATATTCATTCTAGATTAAAAACACCTAGTTTTAAAGAAATTTAACCCAGATTCAATGAACGTTTCATAATCAGTTTGAGCAGAT
This sequence comes from Paramecium sexaurelia, assembly GCA_000733375.1. Classification (NCBI taxonomy): domain Eukaryota; phylum Ciliophora; class Oligohymenophorea; order Peniculida; family Parameciidae; genus Paramecium; species Paramecium sexaurelia. The sequence goes on along the minus strand of JPFM01000075.1, from coordinate 205,611 downwards.
GTTCAAGATGTGTTTTTCTAGATGATGAATTGAATCTTTTACCTGTCTCTTCTGCTGCTTTAGAAAAAATCGAATAAGGAACTCTGATTAATAATAATCAGGTAGCTGAATTCGCCCAAACTGTTCCAAATGAAATAGCTTAAAAATTAATTAAAAATTGCAAGACACTGGATTAAGCAAAAATCATTTAAGGATTGATTGATTCATTGTAAGAAAAGGTTTTTAGATACACCATATCAATTAGTGCTGCAAGAGGTAGAGGAAAATCAGCAGCTATTGGAATGGCTGCTGCAGCTGCGCTTAAATTAGGATTTAGTAATATATTTGTAACTGCTCCATCCCCAGAAAATTTAGTTACTTTCTTTGAATTTCTAATTTAGAGTCTTGAAATTTTGGATTTTAGTTAAAATTAAACTTTTGATGTGATTTAATCCACAAATCCTGATTTTAATAATGCAGTTATTAGAGTAAATGCATATAAAACACATAGATAATTCGTTTAATATATTCAACCAGAAGATTTCGTAAAAGTTGCTAATAATGCTGATTTAGTATTTTGTGATGAAGCAGCTGCAATTCCAATTTAATTTGTAAAATCTATGTTCGGCAGTCATACATTAGTATTATCTAGTACTATAAATGGATATGAAGGAACAGGCAGATCATTATCATTAAAATTATTATAAAAATTAAGAGAGAATAAACCAACAGGTTAAGCACGTTTGTTAAAAGAATTATAAATGAATGATCCCATTAGATACAATAATAAAGATATAGTAGAAAAATGGCTTTACGAATTATTATTATTAGATGCAAGTGATGCACCTAAATTATAAAAAGGATTACCATATCCAAATGATTGTGAATTATATTTATGCAATAGAGATACTTTGTTTTCATCATAAAAAACAAGTGAAAAGTTTCTATTCAATTTAATGTCATTGTTTATATCATCACATTATAAGAACTCGCCAAATGATTTATAATTACTATCAGATGCACCAGCTCATGCTGTATTTGTGCTTTTAGGTCCATTACCTACTGATAAAACTTTGCCAGATATTTTATGTGCTGTTTAGGTTTGTTTTGAAGGAGCAATTCCATAAGATTTGGTGAATTAAGTAACAAATTAATAAAAGCCATCAGGAGACTTAATTCCATGGACTCTAAGTAAATATTATTTGGATAATCAATTCCCATAATATACTGGTGTCAGAGTGATTAGAATTGCAACACACCCAAATGCATAAAAAATGGGATATGGTAGCAAGGCAATGGAATTATTGAATAGATTTTGTAAGGGTGAAATCTTAGATCCTTCTGCTTAATTAATACATATAGATTTTAGAGAATAAACTGTAGTAGAAGATGATAATGATTAAACAATTTAAACTAAGAAGAAGTTGCCTCCTTTATTAAAAAAATTAAGCGAAGTATATCCACCTTAAATCGATTATTTAGGAGTGTCTTTTGGTTTAACTTAAGAATTATACAAATTTTGGAGTAAGAATCAGTTTTCTCCAGCTTATTTAAGTTTGAGGAAGAATGATACTACAGGAGAGTATACATGTATTGTATTGAGATCAGTAAAAGAAGAAGGATCTGCTATTGATAACGTATGTAAAGCATTTAGTACAGACTTCAGAAATAGATTTATTAATTTATTAGGATATGAATTTAAGGAATTGGAGCCATATCTTTGCATTGACATTCTAAAAGCAAATGTAACAACTGCTAATGTTGATGAAGATATAGAAATTGCAAAAGATGATAATATCATCACAAAGGATGAAATTAAATAATTATTAAGTTTTAGTGATTATGCCCGTCTTGAAAATTATTGTAAAAGTATGGCAGACTTTTATTTAATCTTAGATATATTGCCAATTATATGCAAGTAATTATACTATTCTATATAAAAAGAATCTTCTTTGCTTAAAAATGTGGTAAAGCTATAAGAATGAGTAGAACTTAAGCAGCCTTATTATTAGCTATGGGTTTGTAATATAAGAACATAGAGTTAGCTAGTGAATAGTTAAGTAATGCAGTTAATCAATCATTACCTCTTTTTAATAAAGCAATGAGGAAAATGAGAAATTTCATAAAAATGATTTTAGATGATGAATAACAACCACATAAGATTTAATCTAAGCAATAATAATAATAGTAACCATCAAAACAATCAGTAATCTAACAAAAGAGAGGAAAAGTCAACTATTAAATTGATGGATAAATAGATTAAGAAGAAATTTAACAGGATCTTCACGCTGGTGATGTAGTAACTTTAGGAAGATCTAAAGACCAAGCTTATATAAATTATAAAAAGAAAGTAAAACTTGGATGATTATTCTATGTATAAAATTATAAATTAAATGTTTCTGCCCTATTTTCATTTAGAATATCTGAAATATAAATAATCTCAAATAATATTTATGCAAATTAAATGAATATAATTCTATATTCATATTTTTATTTAAATATATATTGCTTAATATTAATAAATTTTAATTAAAAAAATTTAATTTATAGCACAATAATGTCTGAATTCTATTTTTTGTTAAGAACAATTAACAATTATTAAAAATATAAAATATAAGAAATCCCATCAAATATCATCATTTGGAGAACTTTCTGATAATTATTAATTTCATATTTATTTAATAAAACAGTAATCGTTTAAATTTTGACTAATATAGAATAATTGTGTATTTAAAAAATATATTTATAAACAATCCTAATTTATTATCTTCAACTGATTTGATATTTTATTTAAAATTATTTTATAAAAGATTTTAGAAGATGGTTATTTTAGACAAAAATTTAACAAATGACTTATTTAAAATATCATAAAAGAAGATCTTTCTTTCATCTAATTTTAATTGGATATACATTTCAAGATTTAATTAAGAGATTAAGGACTCTCAATAAATATTCATTCATTCATAAATATAAGCCTTACAGAATTCGAAGGGATTTCATATGAATTTTATTTATCAAATATATAATAATAATCAATCTTCTTCTTGTATAGACAAACTTTATAGACTAGACTTAATAGCAGTCAATTATTTGGAATTGATTTGAGGATTTTTTTCTAAGATAGTTTGACATCGTTTCCAAATATAAAATGCTGCTTTAGATCTGTTAAGTTATTTATTGGCATTAGCCATTTAGTTTAATGAGAATACTAATTTAGAATGTTCATAACCACATAATTTCTCATAAATTAATAAAGCATTAGAATGTTGATGAATAGAGGATTCATATTTACCCATATTGAATAATGCACATCCAAGATTATTGTAGGATAGTGCTTGATATTAATTAAAAGGGCTTAAGAGCACTTAACTAATTTCTCCAATCAATTAAAAGTAATACATGGCTTATTATTCCTACTTATAAAATTGAGGGATACCTTTTTAGATGAGAGTAAGAGACGTCCCTTTTCATTAATAGAATCAATAGTTTCAAAATTATGTAATCCAAAAGCCTTGACTTTCATATTATAGGCCTCGTCGTGATACTTTTATGCTTCTTGAATAAGATTCTAACTAAAATTGATTTTTGCAACCAATTCCATAGCAATAGCTACATCAGGATGATCGTGTGATAACAACTGCTCTCTTTGCTATAAACAACTAACAACTAATTAACATTTTATTTGCATACTCTAATGCAAAATCTAATCCATATTTACTTCTATCTGTATCCATATAAAGTCTGGCTTTAAGAAATAGAATATTGGTCTTAAGTAAATCATTCGAATGTGATGGATTAAGCAAATTTGCAAGTTCCTCAGCTTGATTGATGGAAGCTTCAGCATCATCATAAATACACCATGCTCTTTATGAATTGGCAATATTAATTAAAATCTCAATTTTATAATGAGTGAGTGAGTTGGGTACAATAATCAAGAGTCTCTTTAACAAATTTATAGAGTCAAGATATCTAATCTATTTAAGAGATAGTTTTGTACCTACAAAGCCAGAAATTAATTCTTTGATATGTAAGGATATTAGTAATAAATAGATTAATATTAGCAGAATCCTTCAAATAATAAAAAGCACATTAGACACACTCTTTGGAGATATCTAATAAACTTAATTTTAAGGCCACACTCCCATACTCAGTATAGAAAGCAGGTAACATATCAATATTGCATGTCTGCCTTTGAAATATTTTAAAAGAAGAGTCTAAAGCCTCAAGATCCATTCCTAATTATTTAAGTTATTCATAGGCTTTTCTATATTAACCCTTGTAATGCAATTCTTAAATTTATTTTAATGATTGTTCCAAAACACTCATTACTTTTATAATTAAAATATTATATTATTTATATATTCATTGTTTAATAATTAAAATGCTGTCAATCAAAGTGAATAGACTCCCTTTGTATGCAAGATTAATATCAAAACATAAACCAGGTCCTTTGATGGTTAATTCAATTTCTTAATCCAAATATTATTCAGCAAACTTTTACAATTTCCCATAAATTGCAAATTTAAATGGTAATTCTACACTGGGTTAAGCAAATCCTAAATCATATTCTATTTTATCTAATTCTACTTCTGTATGAACCCTCTATAATAATTATAGATATAATAATATTTGACTCAAATGTTTTTATTACAAAAAGAATGGCAAATGCTCTTGTTTGCATAATTTTAGATTTTCTAATAACTTAATTGTGTCTTTTTAAAATTCCGCCTTCCCTTGTATTTCTAAGTTCATTTAATACACTGCGTTAGAAATGCTTTGACTTAACTTTTCAAATGACAGATCACTATCAATAACTAACTCAACCTCTTCTTTTTCTTATGATCTTTCCATTGTCTCTTTAATGAATTAACAGATTTGCATAAACTCTTAGAATTCCACCTGATTAGCATATTTAAATGTTATATATGCATAATGTTCATCAACATGATAATTTAAGGTAAACGTGGGCTTCAAAAAATCACGAATTTCTTTCCTATCATCTTCTACATGGTTTATTACACAAAAGATGTTAGAATGGTGTAACTACTTTTACACCTCTCTTTGAATTCACTATCAGCAGTTTTGACATCAATATTATCCTTTACTTTCAGCTTAAGTACAATTTCATAATCCTCACTCTTAGTTTAACTGTAAAATATTCTCAAACTCATATTCTTCTCTTTCACTCTTCCTAATATTATCTTAAAATCATGTATGTTTCCTTATTGATTCATTATTTAATTAACTGATTCTCAATTTAAATGAAGGCTTTCCGCTATTAAGTAACTCTCAATATCAGCAAAGTAGAACTCTCTGTTAAATTCCCCTGCACTTTATAAGTTATGTGGAAAAGAGGACTCAACAAATGTTTGACCAGAACCAAAGAAAAAACAAAAAATACATTCATAGTAAATGAAGTACTTACACTCGATTTCAATGTTGGTGAAAACACTTAGAAAAAGACACATCTTATAGCCTTACTTAATGTCGATGGATAATCTAAACTTGCTGGAGTTGTTAATTTTAATATTAATGAAACTATGCCTATTGAAGGATAATGTGCACTTAATCTAGAAAGAAGTCCTGATCCAAATGCTAAAATACATTTTACATATCAAGTAGTTAATTTGGGAGAAACAGATTTAAGTGATAGTCGTGCTAGTGAATCATTTCATCATAAAACATTTGCAGAATCATTTGGTTTTGAAAAGGAGAATCTTAATCAAAGAATACTTAGTTAAAAGAAATCCTCTACCTAATAAATTACCAATTATGAAGTTTAATTGACCAAAGAATTATATGAAAAAAGTCTTAAAGATCTTGATCAATTAAAAATCAAAAATTCATAACTATATGATTAAATTAATCTATTATAAAATGAAAAAGCATCTTATACTGAGGAACTTAATAAATTAAAAAAACAAATTATACAACTTTAAAATGAAAATGAATATTTAGAAGAATAATATGAATCATCAAAATAAGAAATTAGTAAATTTAAAGAATCTGCTTATTAAATTAATTAACTTTAAGTTTAAATTGAAAAAATCAATCACGAAAATGAAAATTATAAAATTTAAAATTCTATCTTAGAAAATAAATATTAATAAGAATTTAAAAAAGCTAAATAATTTTAAGAAAAAGTAGAATTTTCTTAATTTAATAAAATTGAAAGATCTACAAACACTTAATTTAATGAAATCCCTGAATATATTTAATTAAATACAGCTATTTCTTAATTAGAAGATTAACTCAATGAATATAAGAGAAAAAATGATAAATTAAATTATGAATTGCAATTTACAAATAGTAAATTAAAAACTCTAGAATAAGAATTATCATAATATAAATGCTAATTGATTACATATTAAACTTAATAAAATCAGTTAAAAGAATAATCCAATAGACTCGAAACTGAAAATACTAAATTTAAAATGTTGATCAAATAATTAGAATAGGAATAAAATAATAAAGATAAAATATAAAATAAAACTTCTAGTGAATATTATAAACAAGTAGAATTCTTAAAAGATTAGCTTAAATAGAATACTGAAAAGGTAATATATATTATATTCATTCCTTTTAGTTAGACATAGTTAAAGAGAAGTATAAATAAGCAAAAGAAAGAATTGAAAAACAAAATGAAATAATTGAATAATAAAACGATGAACTCACTATGCAAAATATGACATTCCTTAAAGAATTATAGTTAATTTCCAAAAGATAGGAGCAATTTGGAATTGTATGAAATTTTTACTTTTATGTTATTTTTTGTTTTATATATGTAGTTTCCATTTAAATTACTTAAAGTTTTAAACAAATCTAAAAATATAGATAGTAAAGTATTTCTAAATATATCTAATAGAAAATTCTTCAAAGAGAATTAAATCCTTTAAAATGGAATTTAAAAATTAAAAATTCAAGAAAATACTACTATGAAGTTGTAATTTAATAATAGGATAGATATTATATATCAAAAAGAAATTATTATATTACCTTAATTAAATAATTAAATTATAAAGAAATAGCAAATCCTGACAACAAGAATTATTTACAGATTGAAAGTAGTCCCCTATTTTAGATCCAAAACAATAAGAATATAAGGGTTCGATTATTCATCTAATGAACCAAACTTAAAATATAGAAAAATCAAAATAACTGAATAAGTTTTAATGAAAAGAAAATACTAATATATCAATTCTAATTTATATTTAGTATTATAGTTTTTGCTCATATCAATAGATATTAATTTATATGGATGGATTATTTTAGAGGAATTGGGGATTACATTCTTATATGCATATAGAGCACAAGTAAAATGTGAATGGAATTAAAGTATTATTTATGAGAATGAAAGAGAGAATTAATAAATGATTCGATTTAAGAGGTAATGTAATAGATATAATAAGTATTATAGATTGTATTAGGTAATAGATTTATAAAGCAAGGGTTTTATTACTTATTGGGAAATGGATATATATATTATAAGAAATTGAAAAGTTAATAAAATTATGAAAATTTTAATTATATTATAATGTTAAAGTCACTTTTAAATGGGTTTCTAGGTTTGCATCACTAAAATCATCAATTGTTATATTAAGATTTATACAAATATTCAGCAGAAACACAAACATTTAGCTGTAATATGTATGTATTAAGCAACACAAAAAATAAATTGAAATTTTCACTAGTTTTATTGTCAAGAATAAAGTCTATGCATTTCTACTTATTGATGTCTTTTACTACAATATCCTATTTGGCTTATTATTAGTAGAATATTAAAGAAGGATATTTAAATTACATTGAAAGCAAATTTAAGAAGGAATAACAGAAATAAGTAGTTAAGCCTCCAATCACAGGATCTTCAATTGTAATTAATGAGGTACTTAGAAAAGAGAGTATAAATAATATGTTGGGAGAACTGATAGCTAGAATAGATAATAAAGAATCAACATAACACAATATAGCAAAATAATTATGCAAATTAGGGAATATGTCATATTTATATGATAAAACCTTTATTTTAACTAAAGATCTTTTAATACAATAGGTTTTCAATAATGATGATATCTTATTTAAATTAAGAGATATATTAATTAAAGTTTTAAATGATCAAAGAGCTTAAGTTGTTGGTTTAATATGTGATTAATTAAGAACGAGTGTAATGGATGTGGCAATTAAGAATTTAACAAACTTATACAATTAAGAAGGATTTTAGTAAGGATTATCAAATGCTTTAATAAATGAGATGTATGCTTATTTGGATGACAAGAGTACTGTAACAGAGTTATTAAAATTATTGTAAAAGAAAAAGTGAACCGCCGTTTTTTAAATTATAAATATTATAACAAAATGTTATGCTTTTTAAACCAAAAATTCTAGTATATTATAAAAATAATAATTTAAATTTGAAACACGAAAAATGTTCATTTAAAATTAAGAATTGAGCGGCAATACTAAGACTTAAACATTCACTCCTCTATCAAATGTTTATACAAATTAAACAGTGATTGAATAAAACGAATGTGAAGAACCTCTTTTGAAACAAAATCCAAATAGATTTGTATTGTTTCCTATAAAATATAATGATATTTGGAATATGTATAAATAACATAAAGCAAGTTTTTGGACAGCTGAAGAGATAGATTTGTATTAGGTATTATATGTAAATTAATAAATTTTAGGATTTAAAAGATTGGGAAAAACTAACAGCAGATGAAAAACACTTTATAAAGTATGTGCTTGCTTTCTTTGCAGCAAGTGATGGCATTGTGAATGAAAATTTGGCTTAATAATTCTGTACTGAAGTTCAAGTTCCAGAAGCAAGATGTTTTTATGGATTTTAAATAGCAATGGAAAATATTCACTCAGAAACTTACTCACTTTTAATTGATACTTATATTACTGATGAAAATGAAAAAAATTACCTTCTTCATGCTATTGATAATGTGCCTGTTATATAAAAGAAAGCAATGTGGGCTATGAAATGGATAAACTAAAATGACTCATTTGCTGAAAGATTAATTGCTTTTGCTGCAGTTGAAGGTATTTTCTTTTCTGGTTCATTTTGTGCAATATTCTGGATAAAAAAGAGATCATTGATGCCAGGACTAACATTTTCAAATGAATTAATTTCAAGAGATGAAGGTCTTCATACTGATTTTGCTTGTCTTCTTTACAAACACTTAGTAAATAAATTGAGTAATCAACGAATTCATGAAATTATATCATCCGCAGTTGAAATTGAAAAAGAATTTATAAGCGAAGCTTTACCAGTCGAATTAATTGGAATGAATTCTAATTTAATGAAATAATATATTGAATTTGTTGCAGATAGACTAATATTTGCATTAGGTGCACCTAAAATATACAATTCAAAGAATCCTTTTGAATGGATGGATATGATATCATTGTAAGGTAAAACTAATTTCTTCGAAAGAAGAGTAGGAGATTACTAAAAAGCTGGAGTAATGAGTAAAAAATAAGATAAAGTATTTACTATGGATGCTGATTTTTGATTCAATTACACTAATTTATTTATTTTTGAGCTATTTTATTAAATTTATAAATTTATTTTTAATGTTGTAAAAATACGTAAAAGAATAATACTATGAAAATTTGAGAAAATTCAAATACAACGGATAGAATTTTTCTATCCTATACAATTGGATTCTTGGAGATATAGCTTAATTAGTTGTACTATACCAAATATTATTATATAGGTTGACCATTTACCAAAAAGTATAGCTCCAAATGTAATAACAATTACTGGATTTTGTACCTTGTTATCAAGTTATTTATTGAGCTTATATTTTAATCCAATGTTTGATCAAGGTTTACCACAATGGGTAAATTTGTACATAACTTGCTCTATATTCATTTATTAAACTCTAGATAATGCAGATGGTAAATAAGCAAGAAGAATTAATTAATCAACAGCCTTAGGAATGTTAATGGATCATGGTAGTGATTGTACTGCGGCTTGGATAACTGGATAATTATTTCTAAGTGCCTTTAAGATATCTTATACGCCATTTTCTATGTTAACAACTGTTGGAGTTGGATTTGGAGGTTTCTTTTTTGGAGTTTACTGCCAATAACATACAGGTGTATTTCAATTAGGAGTGATTAATGGAGTAGATGAAGGATTACCAGTAATTTAATTATTCTTTCTTTTAACAGCTATATACTCTTCTGAATTTTGGTTATTTGAATTAGAATTATTGAATGGAATCACAGTGTAATATAATACAATTTTATTATTAATAACTATCACTGCATGTATTATTACAATAGCTTAATTTTGTTACCCAGTATTCAAACGAATGAATTGGAACATCATTAAAATTATAAAAAGTTTACATTTACCTATATCAGTATTATTCACTGTTATTAGTTTAATATATTTATCTCCTACAAATGTATTATCAAAATGGTTCCATATATATATGCTTGCTATTGGTTTACAGTGGTCTAAAATTATCAATATTTGGTAACTATCAATCATTACCAAAGAAGTAATTATGTTTTTTTATCATAGAGTTTTAATTAATTTTCATTTACTTGGGTAATCACTTTGGGAACCATCGTTATTAATCTGTATTCTTAATACTTTACATCTGATGGTTTTTGCATTTTCGATGAAGTCAAGTTGATCTTCATCCTTTTGGTTTTCTCACTAATATCTTATTTTCATTGTATTATGAGTATTGTCGTGTAACTTTGTGAGATACTAGATATTTATGCCTTTAGCATTAAATATTAATAATGATTATAAAAAAATTATAAAATTTTTATTATCTATGTTTATCACAGAGACTTGGTAAAGAATTACTTTTGGAACTAAATTTGTTCTAATATCAACGATACTTTGTTGCATCTTTGATATGATGACAAATGACTTATTATTCAATATCTTTGTAGATATCCCAAAAAATACACTCTATGAAATCCAAATATGGAGATTAATAATTCCTCAATTCTTTCATGGTAAAGTTTAAATTTATTTAATAATAGAAAATATAATTAACACTATTATTAGTTTATTAGGATTTCTAATTTGCGCTATTGATTTTGAAAAAACATACAATAACCTTTTTTTGGGATATATTTTTTAAGAATCTGATCATACAAGTATTTATAAATTATTTAATAGTTTATTTTTGTTTTCCTAAGTTTTTGTTTATCATTTCAATACTAGAACATCTTAAAAGTATAATCATTTGGTCTTTGGAATATAAGTTTTATTTATATGATGAATAAGTATAATACATCCATTAATAAAAGAGCTTTAACTGATTAAGATGAACCTTTAAAGTTTCTATGCTTTCCATTTTCATTACCATCCAAATACTATCCTCCAATATTCTTTTTATTAATGAACTCAATTGAATATCCTAGATTAGATTTGATGGCAGCCACCATTTTTGCATTCTTTGAATATCAATTATTTGATGGTTATCTGATTAAACTATCTAAGGTAATTTATAAAATTTATAATTCAAGGGATTTGTCACAAAAGTAGAATGTTCAATCCCATTCAAATATTTCAAATCTAGGTTAGATTTTATAACATGTGACCAAGCTAACAATTCTTTTGTGTTTGAAGATGCAAAATAAACTTAATATTAATTAGAAATAGGAACTATTTCAACTGCAGAAATTAAAACCTAAGATTATCAATAACTTTGATTATAAATTGGTTATATATATATATATTTGATCTATTTATTTATTTACTATACTTAATATTATATTGATAATCTATCACTCTCACTTTTTGCCTCCTCCTCCAACATTAAATTTGAAGAAACAAATATCTCCATCTTCTACAATGTATTCCTTACCCCATTGTCTATATTTTCCTTCAGCTTTAACTGCTGTGATTGTTCCCAAATTCACAAAGTCGTCATATTTCATAACTTCTGCGCAAATAAATCCTTTTTCAAAATCTGTATGAATTACTCCAGCAGCTTATGGAGCTTTAGTGCCTGCTCTTATAGTCCAACATCTAACTTCATCTTCACCAGCAGTGAAGAAATATATCAAGTCTAATGCTTTATAACCTGTTTTAATGATTCTTGGTAACATAGATAATTTTTATCTTTCTTATGATAATGTACCAGCTTAAGATCTGATATATAATAAAAATAGTGATTTACTCTTCAAAAATAGCTTTTTCTAAATCTGCACTATATGGAATAATATCTCCTGGACAATTAGCATCAACCCAATCTTTTATACCTTTCAACCATTTATTCTTTCTAGTTTAAAAGTCTTATTGACTTAAATTCACTAAATAAACAACGTTTTTTGCTGTAATAAAATAGTATTTGTTCAATATTTCAACTTCTTTAAAATTCCAGTCTCCTGTTCTTACCCATTTCTTGTTCTCTAACAAAAGTTTCACCTTATCCAAAACTTCTTTCTCTTCTCGAGCATCTTTATTGTTGTTTCTTTTTATTACATGTTCTGTTTCAGCTAATCTATTATTACAAAATTCCAAATCCTTCAATAACAATTCAGTTGAAATTATATCCATATCTCTAATCATATTTCTTTTTTATTTTACCTTATTGGATCAACTGATAATTCTGTATGACATACATTCTCATCCTCGAATGCTCTAACTACATGATAAATTCCATCACATTCTTTTATGTGTGATAAAAAGGCATTTCCCAAACCTTCTCCTTTATGTGCTCCTGGTACCAATCTATTTTTATTATTTTTATATAAATCTATACCCAGCAATATCCACAATACTTAACACTGCCTAAATCTCACTTTTTGGTTTGTGCATTTGACATAATTTAATAAATCTATCATCAGGAACAGGAACTTTAGCATTGTTTGGATCTATTGTACAAAATGGATAATTCTCTGCTGGAACATTCAATTTACATAAAGTATTAAATGTGGTTGATTTTCCTATGTTACATAAAATGCATTCCTTACCAACATTTGCCATACCTACAATACCCATCTTAAGAGTATTACTAGGTCTTCCTAATTTATTCTTCTTCTCTTCTTATTATTCTTTTTTAGGAGGCATTTAAATCTTAATATATATATATATATAATATTAAATTCATTATCCTTTCGACAACAAATCAGATTATGATTGTTATTATTTTAATGAGTTTTGAGATTTTTTTCCGAAAATTACTTTAGAATCAAAATTACTCTTATACTAAATCTATGTAATTGGTTTTTCTTTCTGAAATTAAATACTACTCCTATATGCACTCGAATTAAATTGTGCCTATTAATTTTGAATCTTTTCCTATGACAACCTTTAAGAATCGAGATGGAGAATCCCTACCTAAGCTTCACTCTTTAATTTTTCGTTATCCTCATTTAATGATACTATTTAAGTTTTAAGTTAATCTATTTATTTATCTTTTCTATCAATTTCAAATTTATGTTGCTTTTGCAAATAACTATACTTTGATTACACAATTTCTAATTGTTGTTTCATTTACAAATGTTGTTCCTGCATTTCAGCCAATTCAATTACAGCCTTCTATTCCCTACTATTGGCTTCTTGAATTTGTGATCTTAGATTCTAGAGTATTGCTACTCATTTAGTTAAATATTTATTACATTCTCTTCTTTAATTCTATTCTAATAATATATCCTAATTTCTCTTTACACCTTCAAATTCAACACTCGTCTATTTAAGTTCTTTCATTAATCTATTAATATCTTCCTTATATTTCTCCTCCATATCTTTGCGTCTCTCATATTCCTATTATAAACTTTGGTATTCCTCTCTTGTTACTGAAAAACTTTAACTAAAATTATTCTTACTCATCATCATACTCTCACTTTAATTAGTTGGTCGATTTTCTTCACATTCTGCACTCTCAGATTTCCAATTCTTAAACTAACTTAATATTATTACTTCATTTTTTTTGAAATCATTTTAGAATGAATTTATTCGATCATCTCTCATCTCAAAAGTCGAATCCCTTTAAAATAAAGCATTTATTTATTCAACAGACATATAAACAGGTTGATTATTCATATATTAAATATATTATATATATATTTTATTTCTGTTTTACAATCTCAAACAACAAAATTCATATTTTTAAAAATTTTTTAATTTTTTCATAAATTTTAGAAATTACTTTATTCTTGATTTTCTTCTTTTAATACTTAAGACCATCAATTTTAATTAAAACTTCTATTTATACAAATTATTATAATATAAATTATATTTTCAAGGTTTTGTTAATCATAATTGAGAATTCATCACATCAAAAGGAATTAGTTTATTAAAATAAAATACCAAATCTAAACCCAAAGGAGTAATTAATAAATGTTATTCAATGTACTTTATAAAGAAGTTTTTTTTAATATAGTTACATAAATTAATAATTGTTTGATATTCTTAATTAAATTACTAAGTAATTATCAAAATTATTAATACTAATTTCATTAAAATTATTTTAAGAATACTCTAAGTCTTAAATTATATTAAACACTTGAATTAGAAATATTTTAAAATAATAAACCTAAGTCTTCAACTTTACTATCTTATTCCCATTTAAATTTAATTTAACCTTTCTTGAAAATATATAAGTATCTAAAAACTTATTCAATAATTTAACAACATTTATTGTCTTTATTTTACATTGACCTAACATCAATATTGACTGACTCCAAATTTAAATTGTAAATTGAAAAGATTCTTCCTACTTATTTAAAATTACTCAACCAATTAATTTTTCATAATCTAAGGAACTCTTTTTTGTTTCTTATATAACTTTTAATTTTCTAAAATTAGAATCAAACTATTGTCAATATTAAATTAACAAAGTCTGATTTTTATTTTTGCTTTCTACATAATTGCCACACAACTATTCTTTAAACTGCCCTGGTCATGAATAATCCACTATTCCAATGTTCCATCACCAATTTTACAACTTCTAATAAAATTCCTAATATTACATCCAAAACAAAACTATTGATTATAACCTAAAAATCTATCTTCTTAATTGACCTAATGTACATCAATTTATAATATCTTTTCATTATAAATAATTTTTGTAAAAGGCTTCTTTATTAAAGTCTACAATTGATAGTTAATAGTATCTTCTTTGACATTCATTAAAAATTACTGTCTTTGTGCCCTATTACATATGTAAAGAACACATATTAAAAATACTGCTGTAATTATTGTGAGACCAAATCCTATCAAATCAAATCTACCTGCATATAATGTAGTGGCTACAAATCTAAATATCAAATGTATAATAACAGATGGGCAACTTAAATGAAAATCTGTAGCAAAATAAGTTACTGCCTATATCAGAGAAAAGCTACTTCCATATAAATAGAATTCCTAACCATCTATATTAGGAGCTGTAAAATTTAATTAAAGTAATAGGATATAAGCATTTTCAATTGTCATTATTTTCTATGTTAATTACTCCTTCTTATAGACTACATATAAACTAAAAATCGATATAACTAGAAAAATAATATTAATTAATGGTATTGAAAAGGATTCTCTAGTTGTTACCATAATTACCTGAATTGAATTCATTAGTAATGACATTAAAATGAGACCATAATGGAGAGGCTTGAGTAGTTTTTATATGGACTATTTTTGATACTGTAGTTCAATATCTGTAGCCCTAAATTATAATGTAATTTTATTCATCTAGTCCATTTTTTTATTCTTATTAACACAAAAAATTTATTAAATAGCTTCAAACATTATTTATTTTTAAGTTAAATAACATAAAAAACAATTCAATTTAGGTGCTTGATAGTTATTTTTTTTTAACATTGAATTAGATTCGATATTTTAAAATTATTTTAGAAATGAATACCATTAATTTATAGTTATTAAATAAAATTAATCAAAGATAACAACATTACTTATAAATAAGAAATTTTAAATATGAATTAAAACTTATTTTAATTCTTTTTTAACCCTAATTTTAAGTATATTTATATCAAGAAATGAATGCAAAATTATCAAATCTGAATTGATGTTCATTTTAATGAAAACAACATAGTAAATATATAGATTATATATAATTATATCATTAATATTTTAGTTAGTCACCTTTTTATGATACTATATTTTATAAGTGAAGCTCTGATAATTTTTTCTTTTTGTATGATATCATTAGGCATATAAGATTTATAAATTTTCCTATAGAATTGAAAAGATTTGTTCAATTAATTTACTAAATACATTTCTGCTATGGTTATAAAAACTAGCAATTAAAAAACAACCATGACAATCAATAACACAAGTATTAAAGTAAAGTATTGATCAATAAGATCCCCTAAATCTTTAGACCAAGATGTTAATAAAGCTTTAAATGCAGACTTAATATAATCTATAGCTATATTATATTGCCAAATAGTTTCTAAATTAATTTAACCAAATCTACTTTCTTTATTTAGGACATAATCTTATTTAAAATTTGATTTATACCTTCTGTAACAGATGAATACAACTAATTGAATGCCACTACGCCTTATTTAAGTTTTCCATTTAGGATAGTCTAACAATCTTCTGCAGCCACGTCATCCAAATAGGAATTATCAGCAAGATATTAACACAAATTACCAAAGTAGATTGATTGAAAGCTTGTATAATATGTACCATAATTTGGATCTTCAATGGATGGAGTGCTTTTGATATCAGCAATTTGCTCTTCTAAAATTGTAGAAATTTGCTCTAAGCAATTTTAATTATAATGATCAGGATTAAAGAATTTCTCTTTAACTGAAACTAATAAAAGTTGACTATCACTAAAATCTTAAATTGAATCAGAACCAGTGCTAATTAATAGGGTTATTTACTATGAGGAATTACTTAAAGTTAAAAAAAATACTAAAGAAGCAGAGGATGAAAATAAAACATACAATATATAGATTAAAGACATTTTAATGGTTAATTGTTTCAATAATTGCTTTTCAAGAATTTATTTGTCTTTTTTTTTAGTTAGGTTTTGATCTTCCACTTCATTTATAAGAAGGAAATTTTATTATTATTAAAAATTAGATTTAGTAGTTATTTATAGTTTTTTATCGTTTTATTAAAATAGTCCAGATATTTCATCATCTTTATTCAGTATATATTAAAATTATGTCTGAACAAATTATTATTATTTTACAATTTTATTTAAATCGTTTTTCTTTATCATTATAAACATTTTTAGCACTGCCTTAAAGGTTTGACAAATCCACAAAATTATGAGCAATAAACCAAAAAACCCAATAATAAATACACAAGATTCCAATATTAAAATGATTATTACAAAATCTGCCATTGAATTTGCTTTATTACTAAGAATATCTTACAAAATCACAATAGCAGAATTAAATTCTAAATATAATGTAGGAATAGTAACATTTCTAATAAATTTGACTAATGAATTTGATTCATTAAGTTAGATCAAATCATCAGAAGATAAAATAGATACTTAATGTTCAACTAATATTACTTTTGTAAAAACATCCTTATAATCTAATATTATTGGAACATTTTGATTTTTAGAAATAGTCTCATCTATCATAGAACTACTAAAAAATATAGAATCATCTAAAAAGGTTTCTTATAAATTAAGATCTCTAATTTGCAATTTCAAAAATTCATATCCTTAATCTATTTATTAGGTTTGATATATAAAAAACTCTTCCTAAGTATTAAGAGGAACTCCTTAAACAAGCAGATCAGAAAAATTAGCATTTTTATAAAGTAATATATCCATAACTGTATCATAAGCTTCACAAATATATGTTTGCATTTGGGACAATTACAAGATACGTGCGGATTGTGTTTTAATTGGTAAAAAGTCCTAGGATAAATATAAATATCAATTATACTGAATAAGGTTTAAGAAAATAGGTTATCAAATTTAATGTTAAAATTGTAACATACATGAAACGTAGAAACCATGTTAGATATGATATTTTAACTAGCAATTTTCTAGGCTTATTGTTATCTTCTTTTCGGAAAATGTTGTCAAGAACATTTAAAGAGAAACTCTAAGTGCCTTACTACATTTTAAATTAATTTTAAAAGGTTTCCCAATTGATCATTTTTGGTTGTCCTTTAAAATCTACTAAAGCATCCTTCTCTTCTGAGTCCTCTAAATTATCCTCTTTTTGTAACTAATATCCCAATCCATTTGATTTTGTGGCTGTTTTAATTTTTATATTTGAATTAGATGGGGAAACATGTGGTTAATGCGGTGAAACTATTTTGCTTTCTCCATCACTAGTCATAGTTAAATATTTTGCACCATCATTATTTTACATACTCTTGAGTCTCGATATTTCTTAAATATAATAGAATTTTTATATACCTCTTGATAATCCTTTCTGTAACATCATTTAAGATTGTTTACGAACATTTTATCTAATTTTATTTTTGAGAATTTCTGAAATGTTTGATACTTTCATAATTCCTATTCTTTCATCTCTAATTTTATAAAATGAAATTGTGCAAATAATTTTAAATGACTTTACTTTCTATTAATCTTTTAATATATCCTAATATATCTCTTTTATTAAATCATAATATCCTTTATCTTCATCGTTCTTTCTTCGTTCAGCAGCTTTTTGAAACATCAGTCTCGCTCTTTTTTTAAATTCTCTTTACTAAGTTCCTTATTTAAAAAATTATTTCTTTTCACTTAATTTAGTTTTCCCTTTATCTCTTTCCTTTTCTTTGTCTTATTTTTCTTCTAATTTAACATGCTTGATTATTAAAGAAAATAATTTACATCATCTTATTATTTCTTAATTTAATACAATTTATATTTAGATTCTGTATAATATTTACAAGCAGCTAAAAATTTATCTGATAATTTCATATGAAATTAAATGGGCTCTCCATTATTCACTTTACCATCTAATACAAATTACCCTTTCTATTTAACAATCTCATCCTTAGTCATATTATCATCGCTCTCATATCCTCCATCATGTGTTTTATTATCAAATTTAGTTTAAATTCTTTTATAATTATTCTAAAATTATGTTTCATACATTTTCTTAATTTACTCATCAACTTTCTTGTTTTATTACTCATTTATATCCTTTTACATTTCGGAATACTAATCAATTTAATGTTTAAAATCTTAAACATCATTTTTATCACTACTATTGCTTGCTTATTACTAAAATTATTTATCATCTGGAACTTCCAAAGATTACATTTATAAATAATGAGATGACAAATCTACTTCAGACGATAATGCTTTACCACTTCTAACAGGAATTAAATTATTTGAACCAGAATTAGTCATATTTACTTATATTTTTATTTAAGCAGATATATTACTATTATGTTTAATTGATTTACTCAAAAGTTCTTCTTTTTTCTTTTTTACTTTTTACATTCCGAATAATTCTAAATCAGTCTCTTCATTAATTAACTAACATGCCCTACTAAATTAAATTAATTTTGGAGCAAATAATAAAATATTTATTAGAGTCTATAACTTTTATTTCTAAAATAATGATTGATCAATTTATAAAGATTAAATCACATTTTGTGTCATTCCATTTATTTCCCAATCTTAATTCAATATTATAACATCATGTTTTTTTTCATTATTTAGATCTGTTGGTCTTAACATCACAACAAATTATGATTAACCATTCAAATCTACATACAATTTTAAGAACTTTTAAGCAGTAAACATATATCCGCTTTTATGTATACAATATACTTTCCTCTACGAATATAATGAATGACCTTTCCCTGTCAATTTGTAATCGTTTAACAATTATGGATGAACCTTAGAATATATGTCAGGCATCAATTATGCTATTTAAAATTTATTAGAAACTTCCTCATTTGTATAACCGAATATTTTTGTGAACTATTTATTTACTTTAATAATTAAAGCATCAGGATCATCAGTTGTTTATATTATACAAGCCTTTTTATCAAATATTATCTTTTTGCTTTTTATATCTATCTTATCTATGTCAATCTTTTATTCTTAATCTGATTTTACACTTGCAATATCCTCTTCTAAATTATTTTCCTAAACTTCTTCAGAAAATATATCATTTTCATTCACTGATAATCCCTAAAAATTATCTAATATTTTATTTTTCAATTTCTTATTCTAAATGTACAAAGTAAACCAAGCATAGTAGAATTTCCATTTCTTTTTAAAATCTAAGTAATTCTAAATCTAAACCCATAAATTATTCGTTTATTCTATTTTTTCAAATTAACTTCTGAGCAAATCATCCAATTCTTTTAAATCTATCACTTCTTTTTACAAGCATTTCCAAAATGCACAATTTTATATCATAATGTTATTAATATTCCTTTTTATTGTTTCAATTAAATCTTCAACAAACAAAGCATTTTAGATTTCTAATTTCTCTCTGTAGCTTTCTTAATTTTTATGTTTAACATATCTCATAATTTTCATTTTTAATTGATAAGCTTTATATCTATTAATTACAAAAAGAAATCTCTTTTCTAAACCATTTAAAATATGTAATGATATTTAATGATTTTAAAATTTATAGAACATATAACGAGCGTACAACAATTATAATTCTATTGAATTTGGATTAATCATGAGTTTAGTTTCAATCCATGATTTTATTAGAAATTTTACAAAAATATTCTTATGAATTAACCAATCATCCAGCATTACTTCCTTCTTTTTCTTCGAATCAAAAGTTTTTTTTTTTTTACAAAAACATCTTCCTTCACCTTATATTATTGTGTGTTTACATTCTTATTCCATGTGTCTTTATAAAATACCTTTAAAAAATAAATCTACATTTATATCTTAATTAGTCACTTCAAGAAGACAATTTACTATAAAAATTTATCTTGAAAAATCAGTATCATTTGCTTTTTCATAATTTATATCCTTATAATTTGAATTTCTTAAATTGTATAAAAAGCAACAAACTAAAAATATGAATGAAATCGCAAAAAACACACTAAAATTCTCAAATTACTATTAAATTGTGTTGTAACGATATAATTCATCTATCATCATAGAAAAACTAGATGAAACCATTATAATTAACAATATTATAAAAGTATTACGTGTTATTGAAGTTGCAAAACCCATGTATCCACTATAAAATAAACAATTAATTAGAAAAAATGAATAACCCATAAATATACATATCATCATAACCCAAAGATATGAATATTAATCAGAACTATGAATAATCACTTATTTAATACTTAAAGGCAATTAAAAATGCTTGAAAAACTCTGAATAAATGAAACATTGCTAAATAAATACAATTTTCCGTATTAAAACAATCCTTCTTCTAACTACTATCATTGTGGAAAAACACACTCAAAAAAAATATGTTGAAAACTCCAAAAAACACTCTAATATAATTATTGATTAATACCCAAATGCAGATATAACAATTAATATTTTTCTCTCGGGTCCCATTGAACATTCCATTGATGGACCACAAACAATGTTTTCAAAGAAGACAACCAACGCAGGATAGTGAAATATCCAAATATACCACTCCGACAATTAAACAAATTTCTAGTTAGTAAATATATTACTTTTCCAATAAACTTTTTCCTTACTCTGTAATCATCTGATTACAGTACATAAAGAATGAAATATAGCAAAGTGTTACCTATTGTTGCAAGTAAAAAGAACGATAACATAATATAATTGATTGTAATGTCTTGTCTTAACAAACCCTGTATGTCAAAGTAGGTACCGGAATCTATTATCTAATCTAGAATAGTAGATTCAGATGAATAGTGAAGATTTATCACGTTCTTGTATCTGAATATACAGATTAAGGTACTATCGAATTTAACTCATTATATGATGGATAAAGGCAACAATTAACATTATAATAGCCTTTGTATATGAAGCTTACTTTAATTTCAAAAGGTCATTAAACAATTTGAAATGCTCTTCCAAACCTTTTCCTATTCGCTTCTTTTCTAACTCTTTCTCTTGTTATTATAGAGTAGGTATTACTTTTTCCTTATCCATCTAATTATTTAAATATATATATATAATTATTTATGTAGGAGTGGTGTACAATTGAGTCTGACCCTGGAGTTTTCACTGAGTTAATCAATGCTATTGGTGTATAAGGAGTTTAAGTTGAGGAAATCTATGATCTTAATGATGAGTAATAGATAACTTAAATGCAACCAATTTATGGATTCATATTTTTATTCAGATGGACAAGTAAGGGAGAAAAAAGAGAATGTCTTAAAATACATGACCAAGATCTCTTCTTTGCCAATTAAGTAATTTAAAATGCATGCGCAACTTAAGCTATCATTTCCATTTTACTTAATTGTCCATAAATTGAAATAGGAGAAGCGCTAAAAAATTATAAAGTAATACGAGTTTAATCATCCAGGAATTTGCTCTTGCTTTGGATCCTAAAGAAAGAGGCAATTGTTTAGGAGCTGTGGATGTCATTAAAACTGCTCACAACAGCTTTGCTCGTCCTGAACCCTTCATCTTTTCTAATGAAAAGAAAAAAGCTAAAGTATGTCTTAAAATTTTTATTCTAGGAAGGTGATGATGTCTTCCATTTCGTATCTTACATTCCATTCAAAGGAAAAGTTTACGAATTAGATGGTCTCTAAGAAGGACCTATTTTGATTGGCGAATATCAAGACGATTGGATTGTTAAGGCTAAAGAAGCTATCTTAAAAAGAATATAACATTATTAAGAAAAAGAAACAGCCTTTACATTATTAGCTGTCAATCAATGTAGAAAATTCAAAGTATCTATCCTTATTCACTTTAGGCTAACCAAATTATTTCATCATCTTAAAACGAAATAGTGTTGAGTCTCAAAACCCTCGAATTCATTGGCGTAGACTTAACTGAAGAATAAAAGCAATAATTACTTTAACTATCAAATTAATAAGTATAATTGACAATTAATTAAGAACATTGAATAAGAATTGCTTTAAGAATCTAAAGAAGAATTATTAAATAGAATTAATATTTCTAATAATAGAATTTAGGAGGCCTAAATTACTATAGCTGAAGAAAATGCAAAGTTTTTAAAATATAAAGTTTTTATTCCAAATATATTTCATTTAGGAAGAAAATTCTAGAAGAAAACATAATTATATTCCATTCATTTTAGAACTTTTTAAGATGGCTCAAAGAAAAGGTCAACTTGAAGGATTATTGGAAAAAGCTTAACAAAAATAATAATAAAAATAACAATAATAACCTAAAAAATGATATTTAAATTTTATGATACGAACAATATATATTTCAGAAATTGTATTTTGATATCTTAAACAAACATCTAATTTTATATTAAAAAATTATTTTTTTGATTTAATCTTCAATTTTATGTAAACCTTTCTTTTTATTTATTGTTAAGACTATTCTAAAATTAATTCTCATAATTTATTATTATTTATTCTTGAAGCTACTCTTATTGAGGATCATTCTATTTGAAAATTCGAAGATTTTTTTTTCTTCATTAATTCATAAATAATAACAATTTCCATCTATTGGCATTTCTAAATTAACCTAGTTATTCCTACATATTTTTGATTATTAATTTATAACCTAAATACCTTATACTATTTAAGATTAGATAAATTTACAAAAATTGTAAATATTAATATACTAATATACATAAATACTTTTGACTTATCATATCATTTTACAACTTTTCAAAGTTTTTAATAATAACAACTCTGATTATTTATATAAAATTTAACATATTTATTATATAACGTAAACCTTAATTTCTCTCTATTCTTCTGTTTGTATATTAAGCATTATGATTTAATAATTACCATTTAGACATTATACAGAGATAAGATTAACTTAAAACAATCTACATTTTTGGATAAGAATAATCATTTTTTAATTATTCTAATCAGAAAAACTATATTCATCCATAAAAAATAAATTTATACTTTAAAGTAATGACTAAGCTTTTTAGATTAAATTGATTAAGAAAATGATATAATTTGAAAGAGATAGTAAAAATATGATTCTTGTGATTCAATCTTTACAAATCAATCTATTGCAGAATAGATTACGTTGATTGATTGCTTTAAAATTTGATTAAGAATAAATTTATAATTAATTAAATGAAGCAATCAGTTCAAAGATATTCTGTGAAAATCTCTTAACATGAAATAATTGATAAAAAAGTATACTATGTAATTAGTGTATAAAATACCGAAGGAGGTTAACCTAAGGAAATAAAAAAAAGATATTCTGAATTAGAATAGTTGCATTAAAAAATATTAGAATGGGTTAATATTTTCAAAATAAAGCTTCCAGTGTTACAATTTCCTAAGAAGAAACTATTGTTTCATACTAATTAGAGTGAAGAAAGCATTATTAAACGAGTATACTTTGATTTTATTTAAAGAGAGCAGAATTATAATAATATATGAATGAAATACTCTCCTACCCAGAATTGCATTGCTTAGGAGTAATAGAAGAAATGCTTCCTAAAGAACCTGAATTAAGTAAACAGAAATAAAACGATCAGCCGATTAAATAAAGATGGCAAGAAATTTAACACATCAAAGAATCTTACTTAGCTAAGCATGAAGATTCAGTATAGTCTTTACCTTAAAAAAAAAATGAATAGCATAGCAAGTATTAAGATTAAATATTTCTAGTTAATAATATATTTTTAAGTTTGAAGACCATATCATTTTTGATAATTCTGCCTTGTATACGATTTAGGTAACAGACACTACCACAAACCACAGTTGGAAATTTACTTAAAGATTTCAAGACTTAAGAGATTATCATAAATAATTAAAAAGCATCCATCTTGATTTTCCGTTGCCTAATTTCCCTGAAAAAAAATTAGTTAATTTATCTGATGCTACTGATTTACGCGAAAGAAAATCTCAGTTGGAAGACTATCTTAATCATATTTTTAGGTATTATACTAATCATATAATAGCTATCAAACAATAGTTGAAAGTGATATAATGGTATTTTTTATTGCTAAAAGTTAACTTGATGGAAATGAGATTGGCTGTCGGTCTAAGGGAACATCTTAAACCACTTTAGAGGTATTTTTATTTTTATTTATATTTAGATTTCTAGTATAAAATCCAAAAGCCAAACTACAATAGAATAATTAGATGATAATCACAAATAACCAAGAAAAATAACATGTTGAATTCTTTTAATTTACTAATATGAATTTATATAATTATTATATAATCATTAAACTATTCGAATCCTAATCAATTCTTAATACATTCCATAATATCAAAACCTAATCTCAATCATTTTTATTCTCCTTTATTAATAAATACATTATTCTTTCTAGAATATTCCCAACAAATTCATTTCAAAGACCAATCATTTTTTATAGTAAATTCTGATCTATTTCTGGAATAATTTTATGGAGAGTTAAGCAAAAATATTTGCTCTTTAACTAAAATATCTTATTTTTATGTTCATTAATTAGAGAAAGATATTCTAAGAATTAGTAATTTAGCACTTAATTCTAATTAAACAGAATTTTATAATTAGAGTAATAATCTTAAGATATTTAGTTATTATAAAATTAAATTATCATTCAAACATATGATAGAAATTAACAAAATGAATGGCTAGGTTGTAGCAATTTATTTCTTAGTTAATTTATTTTATGAATCATTTTTATTTGATTTCAATATGAATTTAAAATAAATTTTTTTTTTGTTGATAATGCTATTTTATAAAAGAGTAATTCATTCAATTATTTTCAAATATTCTATAAATGATAAGATCAGCTATCATTTATAATTTTACTTTTTGATTCAAATAGAAGACAAAAATTACTAATAATAGTTTTAGATATTAATCAAAAATATAACAATACGATAATAAATATGAATAAAATTTAAAATATCATTTAAAATTAAATGATGAAGCGAATGAAGTTTTTTATCAGTTTATAAACTTGTAAATAAAATGAAAGTTGATTGCATTTTATTAGGGAAATTATTTTTATTACTTAAATAAATACAAGTAAAAAATAAAATTCATAAATATTTTCAAAGTCAATATAAGTGGATAGATGTTTAGTTAAACTTTATCCAGTTAAAGACTATATAAAATTAGAAATATTAGTTAAAGAATTTAGTTTGTTCAATTATATTCTTCAGCTACTCTTAAAATATAGGTAACTTAGACTTTAATATAAATACATTTAACTTTTAAATTTAAATTAACTCAAAAACAAAAGGCGTTTAAAAGAACATTTATAATCTTCCAAATTGAAATTACTGGGTTTAAATCATAGTTTTTAATAAAATGCTAACAATTTTAAATTTAGCTAGATAAAAACTGAAAACAAAGTTTAAGGAAAAAACTTTGTTTTCCTTAAATTAAATTTAATTATTTATATGATTAATTAAGCTAAAATTAATCATATCAAACATAAACGATAATAGTCTTTTACATTTCATCTATTATCTTCTATTCTAAAGATCTTTATTCAAAAAGTCTACTTTAATTTACACTTCTGAGGTAATCTATCACTCCACAATCATATAATTCTTAAAGTTCTTGTTCTTATAAATAAGGCATTTCTTTCCATACAATCAATTTTCCACATCCAACATATTTAACACCTTGTTAAAGTTAATAAGTTTTTTGTATTTATTTAATTACTTACACCTAATTATACATAACTTCATTTTCATTGAACTAAAATTTATATTTTCTAAATGAGCTCTATTAGTTAAAGTGCTCATCCTTATTTGGAAAATTACCACAAGTAGTTTAGCCATCGCAATCTTAAACTCTGATCCAAATTGTTTCGCAATATGGACATTTTCTAATCCAATTATAACAATGCCTATCATCAAGTCTCATTTTCTTTTATGCCAATTAAATTACAGCTTCTACTTCGAGTTATAACTCCTATTTTAATTAGGCATAAACAATGAAAACCGAATCCTCCTCTATTTGTTTATATAACTCTTCAAATAAGGTTCTATTATTTTTTTCGAATCTTTCAACTTCCCTAGTTGCTTCATCTTTGAAATCTATTGTCAAACAATGCATAATATCAGCTAAATTTGGATCTTTGTCATTAAAAGAATTAATGAATTTTTTGGCTTCACATCCTATTTTTCTAAAGCTTTTAATAATTTTATTTTTAGCTTCAATTAATAACATTTCTGCTTCATCATTTATATCAATAAGATCAAAAAATGATTGTATTTCACCCTCAGTTAAATAACAATCTCTACCTTTTATTAACTAAGATTTTAAAATAGTTTAGTCAATCATACTACAAATTTATACTCCAGTATTATATTTTGATATTAATAATAAAGAATGTATCTTGAGTAACAGTATCCCAATGTGTAACAGCGATTGTTATTATATCTTTGAATTTTCTAAATTAATAATTAATCATTTGCTTTAAATGAGTAAGCATCGTATCAGTTCTATCCAATTTAATAACAATAATAATTTAATGAACAGGTCCTTCGCTTAATGCAACAGCAATTCCAGCCACATGACTTAGTTTATCAGTCAATGAACCTAATCCTGGAGTATCTATCATCTTAAAGCCTATTCCATAAGCACTATCTCCTATGTATACTTATCTTGTCGCTGAATCTCCTCCTGCGGTAATAAGTTGATTTGAATTACAACATTTATTAAATATTGTTGTTTTGCCATGTCCAATTAAGCCTATTAACACTACTTATGGTTTTTTGTTTGATTCCATTTTAAATTTATTTGTTTCTGGCTTCAATAATATAGGAGCCATTTATATGCTGTAAATTTCTATTGTATTAAGAGTTTTTGATAACATAATTCTAATAGAATTTCTCATATTGAGAGATTTCCATTAAATATAATAAATAATTTATTAAATGAAGAACGTTATCTTAATTCTTGGAGAGTAAAATTCACTAAAAGATGAAGTATTTTAAATGCTTACACCAAACAACAACAGTCTACAATTACTAACTTAATTTGACAATTTATCTTATTTTATTTATCAATATTAAACTTGGGTGATATGCTTTCCAGGACTCATAGATCTAAAAAATGAAATGCTTTAAATTGTTTATAAGTTTAATTTAATTTTCAAATAACTTCATATTGGATTAGTGATTGATAAATAAAATGAAATTGAAATTAATGAAGAAATAGAAAAGATTAGAAAAATAATAATCGATGATTAGCAAGATCCAGAATAAAATTTTTAGAAATATGCATCCTTTTTTTATATTGATGAGGAGGAAAAAATTTAGAACTCTTAAGCTAATGTTCTTAAAATTAGCACTAAAGAATAATAGAAATCAAAATAAAATCTAAAAAATTGGTTAGAATAAACAGCCAAACAAATTTAATCTATAAAGCTTGATTTCTAAATGTAGGAATAATATAACAAATAAGCTAATTAAGAGTTGTAAAAGTTAAGCAAAAAAGTCT
Source organism: Paramecium sexaurelia (assembly GCA_000733375.1). Classification (NCBI taxonomy): domain Eukaryota; phylum Ciliophora; class Oligohymenophorea; order Peniculida; family Parameciidae; genus Paramecium; species Paramecium sexaurelia. The sequence continues at coordinate 177,211 of JPFM01000075.1, read as the reverse complement.
TAAAAATTACAGAAAATAGGGATGATTTGTTATTCAAATTTTTAGTTAATACTGAGGTGGAATAAGAAGATTTTGGTGAACATTAATATTAGTATTAATCGGAAATTTTTACTGATTTATTTATACTAACTTAGAATTTCTAATAAAAACAATTGAGTAGTTATTATCTGTTTTAAAAAAATTTTCATCAAATTTAATTGTAATTAATATGATCTATTCTTAATTGAGAGTTTTATTAAACATCCTTTAAATTTATTAATTTATTTATATATTTTTAAATAATTTTATGAATTACAAAACTTATTTAAAAAGATTCAGTCAACAATCGAGTAATAAATAGATCAATATTTAAAACTTAAAAGTATGTCATAAATGTTAAGAAATATTTTTTAGTCATCAGTTTCAATCTTATCAAATTAAATTCAGTTTTGGTAAATTTGATCTAGAGAATATTGAGAAGATTCCTTCTAATTGTCCAAACTCAAAGGATCATAATTATAGTAGTGAAATTAAATAAAACACTCTTAAATAAGTGATCTTAAACAAGTACTTAAAATAATATTAAGAATGGTAAATTAAGTAATTAAATGCTTCATAATAAATAGAAAAAGATAAATGCAATGAAAACTAATATCCATTATTATTAATTGGAAATAATGATCATTCTAAAAACTATTTAATAAGTCAGCTTTGTCAACTTTCAGACTAAAGGAAAATAAAGAATTAGAATTAGTACATAACTAAATATTCTTTTAATGAAAGTTAATTTACATTTTATAATACTCAAAATTATGATTCAAATTCAGATACTTAAATAACAGAATTTTCAAAATTTTTTGCATCTTAACCAATAAAATTTATTTTCTATGTTTTTTAATACGAAAGATTGGATGCAATAAAAGCAACTCTTATTAAATTAATGTAATAATTTATATCAATTAATAAAAAATAATAAGGAATAATAATAATAAATAAAGAAGAATGTTATTCTTATGAAAAATAAAATGAGACAGTAAGCCGTTTTTAAAAGTTTATTCCTAATATAACTATTATCTACAAAGATGATAAATAGGAGTAGATCTTAGAAAAAATAAAAAATTGCCTTCCATTAGATAAATTTGATAACATTTCATTTGAAAATACAATTTTTGCTTAAGAAACCTAATAGGATAGATAAAACGGATAAAAAATTCAAAAATAATTTAAGACACTATCACAAAGTGTTGCTTAAAATAAAATTAATGATTTGAAGCTATAACAAAAATAATGTAAGGAGGAGAAGGAATAAAATTAATAATTGCTTCTACAATTATATAATCAATTAAAAGTTATACAAATTTAGATATCTACTGCAGAGAAAACATAATCCTAATTAGATGATATATAGTTTTAAATAGAACAGGAGTTACATCTTCAAGAAAATTATCTTTATAGCTAGAAAGAAAGTTTTTAAAATGATTCTTAAAGTTAGATTTTCGAATAAACATGAGAATGAATTTATGAATAATATATTAAATCTAATATATACATTGTTCAAAGAAATGAGTTTATCAATGACTTTAGTCAAACACATCTTTAAAAATGTACTTATTTTTTATTTTTAGAATTAAGATTCAAAGTTTAAAAATAATAAATGGTCTAAAATAAAAAGCAATTCTATCAGTTAATATCGATAGACGTAATGTTGGTGAACTATTAGATAGAAAATGACAGATCAAAGGCATACATAAAATAATTTTCATGAATTTTAAATTGAAAAATGCCCATTTAGTCCTACCAAGTAGATTAATTTTTTTGATTTACAGAAATATTCTATTAGGTAATTGAAAAAGTATTTTGAAACCTACTTTCTTCAAATTTGAATTATTTGTTTATGTTAATTAGCGAAGAGACGATGTCTTATCAAATTGTTCTAAGATTAATTTCCCCTTTTATGTATTTAATATGTTTTCAGAATAATTTTGAACTTACTTTTTATAGATATTTAAAGAATTGCAGAATTCAAATTAATTTTAACCTATTTATCCATTTACTATGCTTTAGTAGATTTAAGTTATATTTAGTATTTTTATTCTTTAAAAATTAAAATTACTAATTTTCAACTAAATGAGCTTAGAGAATTTTCAAATGATGATAACAAACTGATTATATTGCAATACAAAATTTTGTCTGAAATTGATTCAAAATTTGAAAAATTAAGAGGAAATATAACTAAATAATTGCTTGATTAAATAAATCAAATATATATCGAAATATTAAAGTAAATTTTTATATATAATTTTTATATTTATTGTTTTTTAAATGAATGATAATATAAGATAAAAGTTAACATAAATGAATAAAGAAATTGATAAGAAAAGAACTTCTTCGTTTAATAAATAAACAGTCAACTATTAGTTTGAAAGATGCGATACTTAATAAAAGCAATTTTATTGTCCAAAATCTAAAAAAGATATAAGAAATGTAATAAGTGATAATAAATTGAAATCATCAAATGAGAATACATTAGTGATGATGCACTAAAATATATCATTGAAAAATATGATAACAGAATTGGCTCATAAATCTGCAAACAAATAACTAAAAAAACATATGAAAAAAACTCCTAGCACTTCTTTACATACTCCAGCAGACTTCACTATAAGAAAACCAGAATAGTAATCGTACTTAATGAAGCAATAGTAATCCGTGATACATTAACCATCATAATAAACTTCTTATAGATCTTTGCTATAACAAAATTAGCCTAATTAATAGTTTGATCTTTCAAATTATATATAGTCAGATTCTATATCAACAACAGAATATAAGTAATAATTGGTACTATATTAGAACATAATTAAATATTATGGGAACAAATAATTTAGATTGGAAACATCCATATACATGCTATAAAGAATAAAGAAGTAATGTAGGAAATTCAAACATAGAAAATTTTGGATTTGATTGTTGGAAAGAACTTATAATGAATCGATTAATATTACGCTAAGCTAAATGATCTTAATAAATTAATTTTGGAAGAACTTATTGTGAATTATTTAAAGAATTTATATTCTGATGTATTGTAATTTATATTAATTCTCAAATCTGTGATTTAAAATAAATTTTTTAAATAATTAAATGTCTGACGACGAGAATCAATTCGAATAAGGAAATGCTGGATCATCTCACACTTATACTGAAAGTGCAGGATCATTAAAGAAGGGAGGATACGTCATGTTAAAGGGACATCCTTGCAAGATTACTGATGTTTCAACATCCAAAGCAGGAAAGCATGGTCATGCTAAAGTAAAATAAATTATTAATAAATTCAGGCATCCATTGTTGGAAAGGATATCTTCACAAACAAAACTTATGAAGATTCAGCCCCAACTTCTCACAATATTGATGTTCCATTTGTCACTAAAAAGGAATATACTTTAATGGATATTCAAGGTGATGGTTTTGTCATTCTGATGAATGAAGATGGATCAACAAAGGAAGATCTTAAATTACCCGAAACTGAGGATGATTTTAAGTTGGTTCAAGAAATTAGAGAAATGTTTGATGCTGGCAAGTAATTATTCATTTTAAAATTCAGGGATTTATTAATATCTGTACTTTCAGCTATGGGAGAAGAGAAAATTGTTGGTTCTAGAGAAGCTTAGGATAAATGATTTCCATTAAATATATTAGTAAATATTTTATTGTAAATATATTATCAATCATTTGCTACATCTTTAAAAAATGGATGCTTTAAAGCATCACTAGCACTGATTCTCTTTTCAGGATTATATTGTAACATTTAACTACAAATTATTTTAATACATACCTTAATAAGTCTAGATAATTATGAAGATCTTTTATTTAACTAAATTTTTCTCTGAGATTTTATTTTTTATATTTAGACAGTTCCTTAAAAATCATTTTATTTTCGAAAGGAACTTTTGTGGAAAAATATTCCACATCACTTGAACTAAAGCTTCCCATCACTTTTAATATAGAAAATAATTGATCTCCCTCGCTTTTCCCTTTAAAAAGAGCCTCCTTTGTGACTAGTTCCCCCATTATACAACCTAAAGCCCAAATATCAACCGAAACTCCATATTTAGTTAAACATAATATTAATTCAGGTGCACGATAATATCTAGATACAATATATGGAGTATTTTTTCCTTATGAAGTAATCAATTTAGAACTTCCAAAATCACATATTTTGACTACATCCTTATTATTCAATAATATGTTTTCTCTAACGATTTAAATATTTATTTTTACGGCTTTAAATCGCGATGGGCAATTCCTTTTTTATGAATATATTATAATCCTTTTAAAATCTAGTAAATGTAACTTTTTATTGTCAATTCAGAAAAGGTCCTGCCTGATTTTATGTAACTTTAAATTCTATTTTCAAGATTATCTTCCATATATTCGAACACAATATTTTGAATTAATTTCCCATTTTCTGTTCTAGAATAGAAAAAATCCTTCGTTTAAATGAAAATCATACAAGAATTTTAACGATATGTTCACATTCTTTAACTTCAAACAAAATTTCATATTCCCTACTTAGAAGAGTTCCAACCTTTTCGATTCTCTTTAAAGCTACTTTTTGCTTTCTATTATGATCATAGGCCTCAAAAACATAACCTAGATTATTAAGAATGATTACCAAAGCTTCCCGATCCTGCAACTCTGATAATATCAAATGATGGTAATTTTTAATGAGTCAAACTCATATAATTAAATTTACTAATTCTATTTTATTATTTGCAATATTTGGATGTTTAGTTTCATAAATTAAGAATGGCATAATTCATAATATATACACAAAATAACATTTCATTCTAGTTCATATAATTTTCTCAAATTATTAGATTATTATTTTGCTAAATAATTAAAAGTATATTTTCCTGATTCTTTATATCTATTTTTAACTAACTTCGAACTATCTCCTAATTCAAGACCTTTAATTACATTTTGAAAATTATTTTATGGCATGTATTCTTAATAAATTTTGATTTAATCGATGTTAACATGATGAAATTGCAATTTTGCCTCCAATTCTTATAACATGTTTTTATTTTACTCTCTATATAAAGATTCTTCACCTTATATAAGAAATTTTGAAGGAGTAGTTTTTTTTTTTTCAAAATTTTCTTTTGAAGTAGCCATCTAAATGTAATTAATTCTGAATAAATTATTCATCCTAAATTTAATTGATAAAACTTAAGTACTTATACCAAAGAATAAGTTCTGCTTAGTCAATTATCTTTATTTAAATTAATTTATCTTATAATATTTTAATGATATATGGTCTTTATTCGCATTCTTCCTGTGGGATATTGGTTGTTGTTCATTTTCGATAAATTTTTATTAAATTAAATTCTGTTAGAAGTACTCATTTTGTTTATATTTAGTTAATCATTTAAAATATGGCTCTCCTCGAAGATAAACTAAATTCTTATAAATAATAAGTATATATAATGATTGGCGAATAATAATTATGAGAATATTTTTTTGATTTTATTTTAAATTTTATTATATATCTAGTATAAATTCTAACAAAACTAATTAAGCAGTATTGAATTAAGATTCATTTATTTGGAAAATTATAAGAGCTATAAAAAGAAGAAAAAGAAGAAGAAGAATAAAGGAAATCAGCTAAAAACAACTTATTAAGATCATGAAGCATTATTTCAATCTCAGTTGATTCAAGAAGCAGTACTAACAATCAAAGCTAAATCCACCTCTTTCCCTGCTAACTCAAACTGTAAGAAGTTTTAGTATAGCCAAATGATTGAGATTATGCATAAAATAAAGCAATGCATGTCTTCTTTGATTTTGTTTAAAAAAATTAATTTTCCATTTTAGGAAACCTTGATATTTAGAATTATAGCAGTAGTAATATCAAAGAATAGCACTGAGATTAGTTTCTCTTTTTTTGATAAATTTGACTCTTTGAATCAAAGATCCTTAAATTATTTATTTTTAATTAATCAATTTTTGATAAATTTTTGCAATAAGGTTCTCCATTCTAAAATTTCTCTCATCACTTTTAATAGGTTTTCAAAAACCATAGCTGAACATGATAAATGAGGAAATTCACAAACTTTGATAACCAATTAAACTAATCTGAGGCTAAACTTCCTATTAAAATTTTAAACTCCTTAATTATAAAAAAAATTAAAATATTTACTTAAGTAATGTTAAACTCTATATTAGCAGAAAGCATTATTAAACTATTATAAAGCTCAAGTAGATCAATCTTCTGACCAATCTAAAATGCTTATTTGTTACTTTTTGAGGCCAAATACTATTTATATAACAAAGTATTAGCTTTAATCTTTTTAATCAGATGTTAGGGAGAATAAGCAAACTTCTTTCTATTTTTTGTAATATTATTCCAGTATTCATAGCTTCCATCTGCTTTACAAGTTCTAACTTTTATATCATTGTTAGGTTTCCCATTTAGTAATTATTATTATTTAGACATGTATGTTATTTCAACGTCTGTTAAAAAATTTGTGTAGTTGTATTCAGCTGCTAATGTATCCCCTTGGACCTATCAAATCATAAAGAGCCTTCGTTTTAAGGATAGATTCGATTGATGCAGACAATGACCCTTTCAATGGGTTGATATTAAAATCTCCCCACTTATAGGCCATCTTTGGAGTATTCCCCGGCATAAGGATTTAGCACAATATCAGAAACATGAATTCTGATTTATGTAATCTTCAACGCCTCCCCTTCTCAAAACCCATATATTAGTCATGGAATTTATCAACATCCATCTTATTAAAGTATTTTATATCATCGTCCTCCTTAATATCACTCAAGTATCTTATTCCCCTAGCACCCATATAGCACTATAATGATCCGCTATATATTTCCATGCTGAGGATCTTTCCATTGATAACATGTAATAAGTAAAATCCACTCATCTTCCTGCATAGGACCATATGAAAAGGATTATATATCAAAAATCCTATTCCAGCTTTACCACTTGAATGGTGTAAAGGAATAGTCCTTTAAAAGGTCTGACATCAGCTTCTAAATCTTCGGCCGTAACTACTTTAGTAATTTTCAACTGGTTAGCTTTTCGAAAAACATTCAGGGTAATTAAGCAAGTGTGCTAAAAGATTATAAAGGAGGTAAAAAATAAAGATTGCATTTTTCATCTAAAAAAAAAATTAATTATTTGTCTTCATAATATTTATCCGAAGTCAACATATCTTTTTCTGAGTTCACCGTATTTGAAATCGAAATCATTTGATGAAGTTTCTTTATTGATTTCTTTCTGTAATTAATCCTACTGTTGTAATCAGGAGACATGTAAACCGACTATTCATAATTCGAATTGATCTAACATTCAGATTAAAATTTATTCAGAGAATCTTGAATTGTGCTTAACATTCTTCTTGTATTTATTTTTTCACCCTTTCTATCAAAATTCCTTCTTTTTTGAGGATTATTCTTTATGGATGCCTTTTTTACTATACCCTCTATATCTGGTTGATATGTGAGTTGTGGGCAATTAATATTGAGATGTGAGCACCTATTACATAGATTACAATTAAGGAAAATAGAGTTAAAATTAGAATACAATAAAATCTTATCCTTTATGTGATTAAATCGTTCCAAATCTTTTTTTTCATCCTTTATCAATTTTAAAAAGTTGGATCTATGAATTTGGACCACTTCACTTGATGTTCTACTCAAAGCACATGTTTTAGTTGGAAATCCTGTAAAAAATTAATATTCCCCAAATGTTTGTCCTTTTGTTATTGTTTATATAACTTATTAACTCTGTTCTTCGCAAATATCAATAATTCCTTCCTTTACAAAATATCTCTAAATATTAAATTATTATTACATGGATTAATCATCAATTTCATATTGATGATAAACATACTCTTCTGGTTGAAATACTAATTGATTCATCTTTTATGTTAGTGCATGTTGTGTAATTTTTGAAAATTGATCTGAAAATATTTTAATAGATCTCATAATTTTCTCTGATATATTTTAATTAAGTTCATATCTTAATCCTTTTGGTAATTCTGAAATGGTTTTATTAATAAATTCTATCTTTTCATAATTCATATTAGTCATTTTATGTTTTAAATAATTTCGAATTCTTATTTACAAAGATAGATCTACAGAATTGTGATTCATATAATTATTTAATTATAATAATGATCGTCTAGATTTATATAAATTAAAGTATTACTTTTAATTTTTATTTTATTCATATAGATTTCTTAATATAATTCCTATAGAATTCATCGAATATGCAAATAAAAAACTTGAAAGCAGCATCATTAAATTATCAAAAACCATTTCTCCTTAATTTTACGGAGTAATATCTCCATACCCAACAGTTGTAATTGTCATAGTTGCCCAATAAAATGAAGTATTGTATCTAATCCATACAGATTCATGTCTAATCTATTTTTAATTCAACCAAGTTAATTCATTAATCTCTGTTATTATTCCGACATAATGAAATAAACAAGCCATAAAATGAGCGAAATAATAGATTGACAATATTAAAGTTAGCAAATCTGCTGCGTTGCTTAACGTATATCTTAAATATATATTCTCCATTTTAGTATAGGTTCTCTTTAATTTAATAAGAACTATTATATTTTACAGGATCAATAATATTTACTTAGAAGAATTAAATTCCTTTAAAATATTTGGATATATACCAATCCATAACATCAAAGAGACTATTTCAAAAATCGCTTATTTGTTTATGTATTATAAAATAATTTGTTTTCGATCTACTATTACTTCTCCTTATTCTATAAATGCTCTATTAATTGCCAGGATATTATCTATCATCAAATGTATAATTAATCCTACTATTATTTTTGGAAATGAGTATTCATCAAAAGAAAAGCTTAATAAAAATGGACAAATCCATAGAGCTAGTAAATTTGCAAATAATGTTATTAGATCCCAAAAATACAAAAAAGAATTTTATGGCATAATAATTGCAGATTTTAATTTAGTTTAACCATATTCTATCTTAATACATCTAAACATATACTCTATAAAAATTTAAATATTTAAGGCTAAATATATTTTTCTTGTGATAAGATTTTGGTTTTCAAACAATTTGGAAGTATATATGAATTTTAAAACAAATTTTATTTGAATTTTTATATTAGTCTATTTTTTCTTACAAGCCTCATGAATGCTTCCTTTTCATCTATTTTAGGATTAATCTTTTAGTCTAACTTAGGCTAATTTCTAAAAGATGTATTAATTATTCTTGTTAATCTCTAAAGTTTCTGTTTATTTACAAAATATCGGTTAGTCTAAATTTGAGGACTGTCTATTGATCTCACAGATTCTTAAGACTCTAAATTATGCTTCTAATATTAGGAGAAATTAGGAATTTAAGTAATTTAAGGGCCAATCATATGTTATTCTAAAATAACTTAATTTTCTATCATTTATAATTAATGTTATATATTTATTATAGCAAATAGTTTCAGAAAGAAAATACTAACATTTTTCATCAATCTAGTTAACTCAGTTATCTGAATTTGATATCACTATAAAAATTATATTTATTAAAATATTTTAATTATTCCATTCAACTATTTTGCTATTCTAAAAATGGGTTGCTCTATAAGAAAATCGAAACCAAATTAAAGAGATGATATAGATTAAATTGAACAATTGTTATAATCAGATTGTCTAGGTATGGATTAAAATTTTGTTATTATTAAAAATCCAATCATTATGAGAAGAAATTATAGTAAAGAAAGGCAAAAATTATCAGATTCAAAGCCTATTTGATTATTGATTTTATAATCTTATCTTTCTATTTTTATTTGATACATTATACACTTACTTTTATTCTTAAGTATCTCGAACGACCTAAACCTTTTATTCTTTTATTAGAAGTGCGTATCTCAAATTTCTAATCCACAATATTATGTCACTTTATTTTTAATAAACCATATGACTGAATCTAAACTAGCTAAAAATTTTTGAATGTACTTATTTTATTAATCAACAAATTTTATATTTGAAAAACTTTACTTAGTTTTAGGGTCAATCTAAGTTCAAAAGTATTAATTCATAATTTAAAAGATGTTTTATATTCTGTTGTCAAATAATGAAACTTCATTTCTCATTAAAATAACAAAAATATTGTAAAAATTACAATAACAGTTTTTATAAAGAAAATATTGTATCTTTTAATAGTATTAGTATTAATTTTACTAAAGTTGTTATGAAAAATATTCATATAATATATTTGAATGCAAAAACAAAAATTTCTATAATATTTTATACTAAAAACAATATTCAATGTTTGTAATAATTATTTTTGAGAAATATTAATTAAGATAATAATTATACATAAATAAATTATGCTAAAATCAATTCTAAGAAGTTCTTACAAAATTGGAATTAATTCATGTACTCTTTTATAATAATTAAGAATTATAGTAATTACCTGGTTATTCATCAGCTATCTAAGCATTATTTTAGAATGAATATGTATAAGCACAAGAATATTTATTATAATTAAAAAAATAAGTTGAAAGTTTATAAGACCCAGTTGCAACTTAAGAAGTTTTGGATTTATTTGTTTAATTATATAAGCAAACTAAAAATTACAAAGATTTAATATCAATTTAAGAAGAACAATTTTTTACTTATTTGTCTATGAATTCTATTTATAATGAAGATAATTCAGAATCTCTTAAAGAATTGTTTAGGTCTTATATTGAATATGATCCAAAAAGAGGCTAAGCTATGCTATAGTTTTTGTAAGAGAAAGTTGAAGAAATCATACCACTAGGATTTTAGAAAGAATTTTTTATTTATGCAGGAGTAAAAAAATTCCTATTGTTTTAGACACTAGAAATATTGAATAAAAACTATGATAACTCTCAAAAATTAATGTCTACCGCTTAAGATTCAGGGGCAAAGGGTAATTTAGCAGGTATGTTTTTATTTTTATTTTTGAAGGAATGTTATTGAACAATCAAGTCATTTTATCAGAACTTAACTTGGAGGGGGAAATTTAAAAGTTAAAAGGAGATTTCGATGCATTTTGTTAACAAAATATCAAGAATTTATTAGATGCTATAATAGCTTTTGAATTGAGTTCCGTAGAGGAAAACACAAAGGAGCTATATTATTTATATAAATTAATTGAACAAACTGAAGTAATTATTTTATACTAAATAAGTCATACATTGATAAGAAAGAAATAAACGCAATAATTAATGGTGCTTAGATTATTAATCCTTATTCTTATTAAGTAATATTCAATTTGATAGATTTATTAATTAATCACCAATATCCAGATGTAATAATGAATCAAAAAATTTTATTAGAAAGCTTCAGCTTGGATTAAAGTTGTCTTTAAAAACAAAACACAAAGTCCGAATTTAAATATAAAGAGCTTTGGAAGATCCTTATTATAATATGCTAAAATCTCAATGATTGATAATAAAATCAATCAAGCAGAGACAGTTCTTTTAGATTTTTTGAATTCTTAACAACCAAGACTTTCATTTTTACAGATGATGGGCTTAACATAATATAGTCTATTATTAAAAACAGAAAATAGATAATATGAAGCAGATTGTAATGTTATTTTATAAGAATTATTTAGAATATGAGAAATAAGCTTTAAATATATCTTCTAAGATAAATTCAACATCTTATATTAGAGAGTAAATTATATTATTATGAGTTTGAGATGTTTATAGATTATAATTAAAAATATTAAAATTATTTTTATAGTATATTAAATAATACAAAATTATAGTATCAATCAATTAAATATAATATTTAATTGATATGAACTAATATTTAGTTTAAAAAACCCATTCGACTTTTGTTCTTTTAAAAATTTTTTTGTTTTCTTTTAATAAAGCTGTGTTGATAGAAATCAGTTAGCTTTATTAAGTCATATATGTAGTATCCAATCAGCGATTTGTAAAGCAATTAAAAATCTGAATGTTGAGGATTCCATAAATCACACTATCCCCAAGGATATTCTCTTCCTTAAATCTTTTTACCTTAATCATTGTAATACTCATGTGTAGAAGCAATAATCATAAAAGGAGAGCATTATCCAAATTCTCCTTCTATCAATTATTTTTTAAACGATTCATCATTAATTTTTAGACAATCATAGATATCAATATTTAATTCTTTGAAAATTTTATTGTATCTTTATTTTAATTCAAGAACTTCGGATTTTGTATATTAATCACCTCTGGCCAGTATAGGAATAACATTTACTAAATTGGATAATCTTTGTAAATTTTGAATATCCTCATCAAAAAAGACTGGTCCACTTAAAAAGTAAAGGCATAAGTGAATCTATGGAATATTAAAAAATTGATTACTCTTTCGTCATTAACTAAATTAGACATTTGAGAATATAATGTTTTATTTAGGTAAGCATATTTATTTCTTCTAATTTATGTTTTAAACTTTTGATAAACCAATCACATTACCTTTTAATCTATAAGATGTTTAATTCCCTTAAACCATTCTTTTTAGTCACTTTTTTAAAACCCTTTTGCATCAAAGATGTTTAAATATACAATTTAATTTTGATATTCAATCACACCCATAGATTCCTATACTTTATTAGTATCAGATGTATTTGCCTGAAATTATCTCGCAATTGGTTTCTAAATAATGATTTTTTAGGATTTTACCTTATTTAGTAAAGCGTCAACGAAAGTTGATTTTCCTGTTCCTGATTAACCTGCTATTAATAAGTTTAATGCAACTTGACTCTTTTACCATCCACATCCAAACGAAAGTGAGGTTTTTTCAATGTATGATTAAGAATGTGTGCTTAAATATTATGGATCTTAGAAATCTTTAATTTCTATTTTTGAACTTGGAATCCTTATTTCTTCTTATGAAGAGATAGGAAAAATAGATTTCCTTCAAGATTATTTCAAAAGTTACGTAGTATGACTGTTATCAAAGTCAATTTTTTTAAAATGGCTTTGTGTAAATAAGAAACGTTATTACATCTATTTACATTAGGAATTTTCATCATATAAATGAGACTTTTATTGATTTGGAGATGGACTTGAGAATAGATCAATCATTTTATTGTATTTTATTTAATTTTCAAAATAACAAATCAAATTTTACAACAATATGTAAAAGTTTTCAAATTGATGATAATGAATTCTGTTTTATGTTTAAATTAATTTAATGCATATTAAATGTGTAATCAGAAATATATTATTAGATATTATAAAGTAGAAGGATAATTGGTTGAATTAAAATAAAATAAATCAATAATAAAATTAAATGTAATTAAATAGAGAAAAAAGTGACTTCTTTTTAATTACTTATAGAAATAATTTAAATTAAAAATTAAAATTTTCTAATTTTTATTAAATCAATAATTTTTAGTTTTCTTTATTGTTGCTTAAGATTTATCTATACATTATCTTCTACCTTTGGTTTTTTATTTATCATAATAGATCGATGTCTTTGCATCAATATCATAATCTGTTCTATCTATTTTCTTTTTCTTCATCTTATCAGTGCCATGGAGCATTGAATTCAATTTTGGTTATCCTTTATATTTGAATGATGCCTCTTAATATTCTGGTTTTAGCTCTTGTTGTATTTTGCATTTTGTTTTTCCAGTGTATGGACAACAAAATTCTTGATTACAATTTGTTGGCTATTATTGTAGTAAAAAATAAAAGCAATGATATCTATATTTCATGGAAATTGGTAAGCTTTTATGATTTGTTTTATTTTATACACAATCTAAACATAAATATTCCTCATTGTCATGATAAAAGTATAAAAATATTTCATGTTCACATTTAGAGCATAATTATACTTCTTTACAACACTCCACCAATTAAGAAGTTGGAGGATCTATCATATGAAGTTTTCTATTTTCATAATCAAAGAAATTCTAAAGCTCTAATTAGATTTTTTCAATTATCATTTATGATAAAGATTTTTCATGGATGTATAAATCTAACATTAAATTTTTATATGGAATAACAGTTCGATAATTAATTTCTTTATTTAATTTGTGTCTTTCGCTCATAGCTTCTAATGTCATATCATCCAAAGCAACTTAATTCCATGCAGTATTTATTGTTTATCCCAAAGATTTAACCCAATGTAAACAACCCGCACCTAATATTACGATATCACCCTTCTTCTATAAAGTGTATCTAAATGGGATGCCATTCTTTAAAAAGAATTCAGGTTCTTTAAACCACAAGCCTTCATTTTTTAAAATATCAGTATCATATAATTCTTACACTTTTTATCTTAATTTTTATACATTTTCATTATCTACTGTAATCCATACACAATCAGCAGGACCATGATTAATATTTATAGCATTTACACTAAGATTTTCTTAATGTCCACCAGTCCAAACTCCTTCTGTTTTTATATAGATTTGAGGTATATTGACACCATCAATTTCTTATCTTAAATAGCTTAAACCATCGTTTTCCCCTTAAGGTCTTAAACATTTTGGCAAAAACTATTTTAAATGATTTATTTCTTTATCCCAACCTTACATGTTAACATTTACTGCAAATAATCTTTAGTCTGCTTAGAGTCCCTCTTTTTTTATAAACTTTTAAGAATCATTAAGATAATCAATATAATCCATAATTTTCATTCCTTCTAATTATTAATTTATTTTGCAAGGTAAAAATGAATCATACCCTGGTTATTATACTCTGATATCTATTATTTAATTTCCATGGCTTTATTTAAGAATTTCAAAATTGAAAAATATATTTATCATTTCTAATGCTTTTGGGTCTATGGTAAGAATACTTATTTAGTGTTTTAACCAAGATAAGGATTTCTCTTCATAAATTTTTAACATTTCACTGTAATTATAGTAATAAGGTTTTCCAATGCAAGAACCATCAACCATAGATTTATATTCATAAACTATTACTTTACTTTGATAAAAACTAACCCAATCATCTTCTTTTAAATATCCAGGTAACTCTCTTTGACAATAAACCTTTGCATAAATTATATAACATACTTTTACAAAGCCTCCATCTCTCATTACTTGATCATATATTTATTATCCTTTAGCGTAAAGCCGGTTTCTTTCTTCAATAGAAAGTGGCAAATTATCTAATAAGTATTTTTGCATCCTAATATTTATCCTATTTTAAAATTAAATTTAATTATTAATAAATATTTTTAATTATCAAAATTACATACTGATCTCTTCCTTAAAATAATTTAATTGCATATTTCCATATATTTGTATATTAAAAATCTTTTTAAGCTAATATTTTATTATTCAATAAAAGTTATAGTTATTTTAACAATCAGTTTACTTTAAATCAAATACTATTAGATTTTTTTATAAAAAATCATATTTGAATAAAAATTATAACCCTTAAGACATCTCAAGAATAATTGTAATTTATTTTAATTACTAAAAATAAAAAAAAAGCTAAAGTATTTAAATTTATTACGTTTCTCTTATTTTATTTATTTCATCTTTTCAAAAAATATATTCAATAATTATTTTAGAGGATAAATTAAATACAAAAAAGGTGAACTTTCATCTTGAATAATTTAATAGGACTTTAGCAGTAATATAAAAGATATAATTTCTTTAAACAGTTTATATTTTACTTAAATTTATAATTAAATAAACTTTAATGTTATTTGATATTTTTATATATTGTAAACATCTACTTTTTGTCTAGTATAAAAATTTTCTTGTTGCTTTAAATACTTTTATGCAATAAAGTATATATTCTAAGGCATATCCATTTATTTTGAGTATTATTTTCAGTCTTGTTGTTTAACTACACGACTGTGGAATAATAAATTACTTCCTAAAAATATAGGCTAATGATAGAAATATACTATAGAGAAAAAATAGTCTGAATATAAATCGTTAGAATTAAAGATAATAAATGAAATGAAAAGAAAAATTATCATTTCAATTTGATTTTATGATTTCATTTTTAGTATTAGTTGTTTGTTCTATATCTTTATCCAACCCATTTTTTAACTGATTTAATTAATTCTAAAATCCAAGAGTTTAATAATAATCTTTATTATAAAATGACCCATTTTAATTTGATCAATATCAATCAATCAAAATTGTGTCTTTTGAAACAAAAATTTTTTAATTTCCAAGATAAAATTGGAAACTTTTGATTAATTTTAAAATTTTTAAATCTATTTAATTTGAGGAAATTTGATAATAAATTCAAATTTGATTTATAACCTCTCAGACATTCAGATGCCTTCTCAACAAAAAATAAATATATTCGCAGAGTCGTTTAAATTTTTATCAGATGACTAACCCTATAGTAAGGTTTGCAAATGATGGTTCAGACTAAGTAAGATTTTTAAATTTTTTCGCATTGATTAACAAAGAATTCTTATCATATATAGGTAGCACCCAAAAAAGTGGGTTTAGTTCTAGTTACTATTTTGAAGATTTTAGATGCTCAAATACTTGATTCGTTTAAGGATATGAAATCTTAAAATATAGATTTATTGTTTAATAATTCCAGAGAGTGTTTTTTTAGCTTTGTATTGTCTTTCCTTCTAAATTACTATTATTTTCAGCATTTATTGGTAGATGTCTATTATTATCCTAAGAAATTATAATAAATTTAATTATATTTTCAAGAATATAATTTCTGGAATAGAACTTTTTTTTTATCTTATCATAATTGAATTGAAAAAAAAACATAATAATTAAAGGGTCCATTATCTCATTACATATTGAGAGATTAAAAATTTAGTTTGAAAACAGAGTTTGCTATTCAGTTTTCTCAGAATTTTTATTCAAAAAAAATCTACAGTTGAAATAATTTGAAATAACTTTCTAAACCTTAGTTTAATCTCCATGAAAAATAGTATAATTTTTATTCATTTAAGATATTGAAATACCCTCATGAACAAATCCTCTATTAAAATAAAGATAACGTCTAAAAAGACAGTTGACATTCTTTGGTAAATTTCTGAAGTATGTTTTTCATATTTTGATTTTGTTTATTAGTCTATGAAATGGATATTTCAAAAAATTAATAATTATTTATTTAGGATAATTATAGTTTATAAGATATAACCAAAGTATAAATATAATTCAGAAGCTTTTATCACTTTTCAAATTCCTCAATTAATTCAGAGACTATGTTTATTAAAGTAGTTTATTTTATTTAATATGCTTAGACTAATATTCTAATTAAAATAGCAAAATCATTTTCATCAAATATTCGGTTTTGGATAGCTAAATTTTTGATCCATTTTTTTATTGGATATTGTGGTCCTTATAAAGTCTTGATAAAAGCATCCCAATCTACATTAGTTTTTGTATTTTCGGGTATAAATTTATTTAATTCAATATTTGGTGGTGGTAAGAGTTTAGTATAAACTATTTTTTCTTAGGTTGATTTTGATTTCATATAATTCAATTTATTCTGAAGAGAATTTAGATTAGTTGGTGATGGTAATCTTCTAAAAAAATAAGAGGGTTCTTTTTTATTTCTATCTGTTAAACATTCTTTGATAGTTTGCAACTTTTTTTATGTATTTCCATATTGAAATCGCAAATTTTAGGTGTTTTATAATTTAGGTTCTTTTTGTCGAATTAATTTCTAAGATCTAAATTGAATTGTCTTTCTTTGATTTATTGTAAACATAATCGATGTCCCCATAATTATGAAATTATGATTTATCGACCTCCCACATTACGAGTGTCGGGAGTAAATTGCATACGTTAATAAATAATATTAATAAATAATGTCAAATTTTTTATTCATATTTATATTGTCATCATAATCTCAATATATTCATGATTTGTACATTAATAAGGTCTTTTCGATTAGCTAATAGATTCTTTAGCCAAAATCAGAGGATCTTATTGCTGTGATCAGATATTAATCTTATCTCAAAATGTCTATCAAAGGTTACAAAATATTATGATTTGACATTATGATCATTTTCTTCATAACATAATTTCCAAAAGGATTGATAGATAGGTTTACAAACGTGTTTCTAATAAATGACAAATAATAATATACAATCCATTAAGTTGGGACTTAGAAATAAGAATGGAGATGATTTGCTATTTAGTTTCATTAGTAGAGGATTCAACAACTTTTTCAACTGTATTACTGGCATATTTATTCATACACAATTTTTCAAAGTTTGAGAGCACAAAGTTGATGACTAATTATTAGTAATTAGAATTCATAATAGCAAATTGCAAAATGTGATTTCCGAACTCCTGTTAACAAAGATTTTATTAATGTAACAAGCATGTATTCATGATCTTATCAGTTTAAGCTGAAGAAAATAATTCAAGCGATTTCAATAATATTTTACATCCATATTAAGATGAACATAAAAATAGTGTTGAATCTTATATTGGCTACAAGAAAAATTCTATTTTTTCTTTCGGCAACACTTCTAAACATTTAAGAATCACATAATTGCCACTTGAATCATAAAGTAGCGATTTAACTTAAAGTCTAATTGAGTCAATAAATTAGTTTTAATAGACTTCATTATTGCAAATGATTTCAATTATTTTTTGAATAACCCTACATCCAAAATTATTCTTAGATAATTCATAAGCATGCGGCCTAATTTTATTAAACAATCTCTATTATTATATTGGAGTTCCTTAAAATAGATTATAATAAATATAAATACCTTTTTCGAATATTTTCTACATCAAATAATTTCCAAAAACATCTTTCGAAAATTGAACACAAGATCTTTCAACTTTATTAAAAATTAATTCTCTTTAATCTGGTTTTCCATGTTCAAATATTTTTTAAACTCTTCTAGATAGCACCTAGTTTCCACACATATTATCCTTATTATAATAGATACAAAATCTTACGAGATCATTTGTCAATTGCATATCATCATTTATATCATGTAAAGGTAGTCTTTCTTAGTGATTTCCAGCATAACCTAACCCATTCAATGGTTATTAATAACTATATCCATGTTAAATAATCCCTTGCTGCTTTAACACCACCGGAGAATATGGTACTTAGTAATCAACCAATCGATTTTATTATTTATTTTAATATCCAAAGTTTTAATTTCCTATTTTTCTGTAATTGATAGAACTTTCTTATGTTGAAAATGAATGTCCATCAAAACTAATTGAAACACTTTATCTATCAATTTATCTTGAAAATTTTAGATGATTCGCTTGACATTATGGATAAACTCCCATCTAAGACATTGGACTCTAAGCCTGGTCAGATCCAAATGACATATGCTCGAATGATCTGTTAAAACTATCGAAATATTGTTTTTCTGATGTCGAAATCTATAAATTAATACAAAACATACATTTTCAATAATACTATCACTCTCATACTCTTAATTGCATAAGGGAGTGTGATTATTAGAAAAAACTTCTTCATAATCATCATCTAAGTAAACACAAATATTACTTCTTAGAATGGATCCTAACAAATCATCTTCTGCTTCATAATCTTTTGCTGACATTTATAAATGTTTGATATAAATATTACTTAAATTTTATGAAATTTTAGAAAAATATAAATACGGATTATTTTGTTATTTATTTATTGATTTTATCCAATAGCCAAAATAAATATCCTTAGGAATTTTAGATACATTTGGCCATTCCTATCAAATTTATAAATCCACCCATTTTCATCGATTCCCTTCTTATTTTAATTCATAAAAAATAAATACTTTTATTATTCTATTGAAATATTAAACCAGCTTTATAACCTATAATTCTTTAAATAATATATTTAAATATACTCAAACTTCAAAAAGAATGGTTTATCACTCTCATTAAACATTTAAAGGCTGTTTTTATATAAACAAATTTGGAATATAAAAATTTAATTGTTTTTATTATGTATTCTGATTAGCAAACCAGAAAAAAATAATTTTACGAGACAGAACACTAACCATATTTCTTCCAGGGTGACCAATAGTTTGCATTTCAATTAGATTCCGATATTCAAAGTAAAGAATTTAGAGATTTCTACAAGAATATATGCCTTATTAGAATTACAATGAATTTGCCTTTCTATCCTAGTTCTCTTATCCTCCTCCATTTCATGCATACCCTGCTGATTGTTTTCCAGATAATGAAGTGGTACTACAACAAAAATCTAAAAAAAACAAGAAGATAAAGTAAGCATTTAACTACCATATAAAGAAATACTGATTCATTAGGATTACTTCCAAAAACTTTAGAGAGCACTAAGTAAGTGATTGAAGAGCCTGCTCAAATTTAAAAGGAACAGATGTATTTCTAACAATTTATTTATATATAGGCCAAAACAAATCGCTCCTTATTCCATTTTTCATTGTTTATAAGGAGCTCCAATGCCTAAATTACAATCAGATATCATTTCAAATTAAGAAGCTTAAGGATCATAAGAAGGATCTCAATAAACCTAAAAATAAAAAGGGTAACACTAATAAACTAAGAAACCAAAAAAAGAGCACATTAACACTGGACATTGGTCAACAGAAGAACATACCACTTACATAGGCTTTCTTTAATAGTATGAAAGTATTATGACTTCTTCTATGATGAAAAAAACCTCTAAAATATTCAAATAAATGAGTGAACTTATTGGAACGAGAACACCTAGCCAATGCAGAAGTCATCATTAAAAATTTAATCCTTATGCTTTAAGGGGAGAAAATGGAAAGCGTTTACCTCGTACAGAAAGAAGTAGAGCTGGAAGAAAAAAGAAGAATCCATCATGTGATATTCCTAAAGCAGGTTTGAAATTTCTTTTAATATCATAGAAGAAGTTAGTATTTAATAACATCAATTTGATCAAGAATAATTAATGATGATGTATGATAAGCATTTACTTCATCAAATACCTTTTGAATAATGGAATTAATATTATGATTTACACTAACATATTAAAAAAGAAGAGGACTAAGACAATGAACAACAAAATAGTTAATAAATTTAATCTTAACTTAATAATTAATAAGAATACGAAGAA
>JPFM01000075.1:1355-156183 GCA_000733375.1 Paramecium sexaurelia | reverse complement strand
TAATATATATATATATATATTTATTAATTTAATTTGTTTTTAATAAAATATTTATTTTATTTTCTATTGAAAATATATATATATAAATTAGAATAGCTTTTTAATTGGAAAAGGTTTTTCTTTTTTATTTAATATAGTTTACTAATAGCAATTTATAAATTTTGTTTGAGTATCATAAAGTAAATTATATTAATCTTTAATCTCACTATTTCAAAATAGCATTAAATGTATCACTCTGATCATGCTATTAATTTCTGTAGTTCGATAAGAAAAATGAATGTAGATATTCAACAGATTGAAAATTACAATATACTATCGCTTTAGAAGTATATTAAATATAAATGATAATAAATATGATTAATTTAAGTTTCAATCACTTAAACAAACTGTAGAATCATCGCTATATATTTCTATTTAATAATTCTGTTATTGAATTTAGGGACCTATAATATTTTAATTTTAGGACTGGTTATTTTCAGTCAAAAAAGTTGAATTATGATTCCTTCGAATCCAAGGAGCTTCAGGTTTAATATGTAGATCAGTTGTCTGTTAATATAGAAGTTATTAAAATACTTAGATATATTTCAAAAAGTTCTCATCAAACTCAAACTTCATTGTTGGAGTTGGTATTTAAGGTAAACAGAAGGATAATCTTGTGATTGCACTTCCAATTTTGAATCTAGGAAAGATTTAACATAATCTATTATTGAATGGAAATATGTATGCATTTTGATCAAATTCAGCTTAGATGGCCTCTCTAAATTATTTTATGCATGGATAATAAGGTTAAGGTAATTTTTCAGCCAAATCTTCTAGGATTGAGTTATCTTCAAAATTAGCATTATTCTAAATTAATTGAGATTGATTACTAGAATTTTGGCAAGAGCTATATTATAGTGATATTCATTTATATTATATGTATAAACCATAGATGAAAGATCAGCTAATTCTGATGCTATACTATCAAATAGATTTTAAGATTCTGAATTAATTGATGAATTTTTATCATCAATCAAGTGTTACTTTAACATATAAGAGTGATTCCAATTTTAAATAGCTTTCTAATAATTACCATTATAAAATTTAATGACTCCTCTATAAAAGAATAAATCTGATCTCATAAATAAATTTCCATCATTTTTTAAATTGATTATTTATTTTAAGATTTGTGAGGCCTTTCTGTAATTTACCTACTGTTAATTAGTATTCTACAAATTTAAGTCTAAGATTTTTTAAGATTCTTTTGATATCTAGTATGTAGCTGTATGTAGTGCATTTAAGCATTCCTTATCTATATATTATTTTTAATCATTCGTCAGTTAATAAACTCTATTTAAATCTATATATGCCTAATAAATATCCTTTAAAATAATGTAACACTTTGCTCTCTATATCAGTAACTCAGCATTATTTTAAATGTTATAAAATTGAGAGTAAGATCTAATAGCATTTTTATGATCATTCCCATAAAATAATAAATTACCTGATTGTAATTAAATTTCTGGATTTTAAGGTTCTAATAAAAAGCAAGTTTGCAAATCATTTATTGCTTATTTATATTAATTTAGTTTAATAAACAATTTTGCCCTGGTATAATAAATTTCTGGCATTTTTGGTTACAAATTAATTGCTTTTTTTATATCATTTAATGATGATAAATAATCGGTTAGACAAGCTTTGATCAATCCTTTGAAAAAATATATTTTAAAATCTTTCTTTTAAATACCCATAAAATTGGAAGCTGCTTATAGATCTTACAGTGCTTATTAAAAGTAGCCAAAATAAAATAGCATTATTCCTCTAAACCACAATAGAAATTCATCCTTAGCATTTAAACTTACCGCTTTATCAAGATAGTTTAAAGCATTTTGAAAATTATAATCCCTTCCTTGTAGGTTGTTCCGTAAACCATATTAGATTAAAGTTAGACCATAATAGAAGTATGGTTCCATTTTTTAAGGATTTAATTATGATGCTTTCGAAAAAGAAGAAAAGGCTTCATTAAGTTTATCTTATTTTAACATTATAATCCCTTAACAAATCAGCATATTATAATGTTACTCAAGTTCTAAATTGTGTTAATTTTAACAGTAAATTAAATCTTAGAATGCCAAATTAAATTCTTTTAAAACCATAAAACCTAATATTTAAATATATTTGAATACCATAAGCTCTATAACTAAATATTTTTTTTTTAATGAACTCATCTAATTCATTTAGGTTGATTAATTCAGTAAAGTTTACTATGGCTTTGTTGCAATCTCCCTTTATTAAAAAAATCACTCCTTCTATAAATTTTTTCTAATTTGCTATTAATCTATAGTCCACTTTTAAATGATCTTCCCTTTATATAGTTAAAAAAGCAGACTAAAAGTCTTTCTATTCAATTTATATTTTGGTTATCTATAACAAAGTTTAAGTTACAGCTTTCCTATTATTGTTTTATTTAATAGATTCTTCGAAACACAATATTGCTTCATGTACATTTCCTAACCTGAAATTTATACACCCCTTTAAAAATAACACTTATGAATTGCGAGGATCTTTTATTAATATATTATTAATAATTTCAAAAGCCTTACCAAACTCCTATAATTCTATTAAACAATAGACTTTTTTAATTAAAATTTTTTTATTCTAAATTAAACTGTCATATATCATTAGTGCTTCATTAAATTTTCCACTTAACCTTAAACAATCACTTTTCCATAAATTATCTTAAAATGATTCAAGATCCTTTTCTGGGATTGAAACTATGGTAAATTCACTGATAGCCAAATCATATTTTTTTAATTTCATTAAAAGTTTTCCTTTTTATAATCTTGCATCATAATATGCTGGAGATAGTTAAGCAGTAGATTATTCTAAAAATTCACTTAAAATTTAGATTCCCTTTTCGCAATTATCGGTCTTACCATAAGCAATTGATAAGAGAACTACAGCTTATCCATCTAAATCTCCATATTATTTACATGCTTATAAATTGCTTATTGCTTTCATATACTGATGAATTTTTATGCTAATTTTTCCCCTAAGAAATGCTATTTATTGTTAATATTATAAAAATAAATTAGGACGATCAATAGAGTCTAATCTCTTCATAGCTTCTTAAAATTTTTTTTTTTCAATCAAAATTTCACAAATTTGAATACCTTTTTCAATATTTTTAATCGCTATCCTAAATTTACTAAAGCATAACTAAATATTAGTTACTTCTATTGAGATTATTATCTAGTCTATTATTAGGGTGTATTTAAATTTATTTCAGCGAAAGAATATTTAAATTCATGATTTTTAGGCTTTGCTTTACTTTTGGACTCTGTTTGTGAATCATCTTTATTTTATTATATATTTCGGTTTTCTAGATTTAATTTTCTTAAATTAATAAATTCTAAATGTGTTTAGTAATGTTTCTAATCCAGAGAAACAATCCTTCTTCTCTAAAGTTAAAGGCTCTATATTAACATTACAAGTGTTATTAAATAAATATAATTTTAAATCTCATAAGTATTCTTTGTAATAATAATTCTATTATATCAATTCAAAACAAACATTTTCTTGAATAAGGTTCTACTTTCTTAACACCATTCTTTAATCGATTTTTAGTATAAGAATAATTTGATTTCACATTTCTTAATTATTAAAATGAATTGTCTATGTAAATAGATAATTATCCTTCAATCTTTTTTCGATTAGCCATAATGAGGAATCCTATTAATTAAAATTCATAATTCTAGATTTTGATCGTAAAGCTGCAGATAACTCAATAACAGATAAAACTTTTAAATATTTAAATTAAATTGATTAAAAAAGTTATAATGAAACATAATCACATTAAGAATATCAACGGAAAATTAGACATATAGCTAAAAACGGAAAGTAAATTTATTTATGATGATTTTGTTTTATGAGAAATTTCTAGGTTGAGCGACTAAAAGTTAATTTTTGATGATATAATCATTGAAAATTTAAGTATTTATATAATCATCAAAATTAAATTTTTGACAAACTATTTTAGAAAATAAGATGGATCTTTAGGAATAATGGAAAATATAGAATAATTCATTTTAAATTTATTTTATGATTGAGTATAATGTTCGAGAGTGTTTCCAACATTTAGTAGCATAAATAATTTTAAAGATAAACTGTAGAAGAGAAATAATCAAAAAAATACTGAATAATTTACTTTAATATAAAGAATTGAGCAAAATACTCTATTGAACAATAAAAAATTAATTAATAAGAAAAGAAATAATAAAACAGCAATAATTTAGAATGATTTTATAATCATTTTATTAAAAAAAAGAATTTTTTTAAGAGAAACAAAAGACCAAGCGTATATCCACATTTATTTATAGTAACAGCTTGAAAAAAGTTTATAATTCCTTGTAGAAATTGATTAAAATTTTTTATTTATTCTCACAAAATGTAAAAAATTACCAAGAATGTCTTTTAAGTTTTGGAATAATAGTCAATTGATCATTAAATTAAAAAATACATCAAAGGGGATTTGGGAAGGAATACAAAAAAATTTAAATATGGAATTATTTAAGGTTTTATATTTGATAATGAATTTATAATTAATTATTTTTATATAAAATGTGCTTTCCTATTTAATCAATACCACCGCCTACGGAAGGAACCAAAAAAGCAGTTTAGATGTTATAAGTGTTAGGTGTAAGTTAGTTTGTAGTTGGCATAATAAAATTATTTGTTTTGCAAACATTTGCAGGATTTTATGATTTCTTTACTATATTCATACTATATATGGCATGGGCTTAATTGAATTATTGTAATTGTGTGATTGCTGTATTTTACTTTTTATAAAATGTATTGAAATTCTATATATGTAGTTATTGATGATATTTATATTTTTTGGTATGAATGTTGAATTAAACATTTCATTCTTCAATCCTACAAAATTTGGAGTGACATATTTCATTTTATTTTTCTATTATATTGGAGCATGTTATGTAGCATTTTTAGCTTATAGAGAATTCAAAATACTTTAGTATGATTAAATGGGAGGTTTAATATAAACAAATGAATAAAATGATTGGGCATAAAATAATAATCAATAAGAGTAATACTAATAATAACCCTACTAAAATCAACCAGTCTAACCTTAAAATTAACAATAAGGGCAAAGAGGATAATTTTAGGCTTTTTAGGGGAGAGGAATATAAATAGGATGAAAACATTTAGTTGTAAAAACATAATATATATATTTATAAATTATATTCATTTAGATTTTAGATATACAAAGTTATATTCTTTTTTTATGTCGTCTTCTTCATTTTCAACAGTTCTAATTCTTGATGATATTGAATTAGAGAAGTAAGTATTTTAATATTATTTTTTAATTAAAAACTTTCTTTTGCTCTACTATTATAATTACATTTCTATTTAAGTTTTGATGAATTTTTATTTTCTTGTATTTGAAATTTCAGTACCAATACAAGGAAAGGATTTTGTTGGTTTTGAGTATTACATTTTTCCAATCTCTAAAAAGTCAAGATTGATATTTTTATCTATTTATTTTTTTACTTCAGTTAAATCATTGTAGTGTTTTTCATAAGATATAAGTTATTTCATAAAATTCTTGTTCTTTTGCTCTGATATTAAAGTCCATTATTATTTAATTTAAGGTATCTTATCTAAAATAGTTTCAAAATGTTCTGCTTTTAATTAATACAATTCTGATTAATCAGTATTAGAATAAACTGAATGTGTTCTAGTAATCGGATTCTACATTAACAATTCCATATCTCCAAACATTTAACCACTTGTGATATATTTTATTGTTATAAGTTTTTTCATCTATTTTTAATAATTATTTCCGTATTCATTGTTTTAACATCTAACTTCAATAATTTCTTATAATGTTTTCTATTTTTATTTCATTCCTAATAAAATCTATTCAAAATCTCCCTTAAATATTTCATTTAAATCTATTGTAGATGTTACAACTGTTTTCACTATTTTAAATTCACCTTTCTTTATTATATAAACATAATCTAATGAATCTCCTTCTTTATAAACACAAGAATTCATTGAATATTTCTTTATATAAACCTTATCATGAAATGCCTTAATATCTTAAAATTTCCAATTATGAAATAAATCCAAACTAGCAAATTCTTCAAAATAAGTCTTTTTCATTAAGTGTTTTACATTATTCAAAATTGTTAAATAGCTTTCTTTATCTAAATAAGCTAAATGACTATTCTCTAAAGTTCTACAAGATGCAGTTCTTATAGCTTCTTCATCCATACCTCTTTCACCAAAAGTATCCCCATTTGAAAGTTATATTAACTCGTGATCATATATAGATGCTTAAAGATCATTAGGATTGAAATCTTTCAACACTTAAACTCTTCCACTAATTATTATATAAAATTTATCTCCAATATCTCCTTCTTTAAAAACAAAATGTCCAGCTGGTATATATTTGTATTTCAATGATTTGCAACATTATTCATGCAAAAATTCTTAATCAAGATTATTAAAAAATTCAATTGATCTCATAGCTGATCTCAACAAAAATACATCTGTTGATGTTCTCAATTCACAAGGCTTTTATAAAACATATACCATCACTTCAATTAAATCTTTATTGCTCAATTTATTATTATTCTTACTTTGAACCTGTTAAACTTTATCTTATGTCAAACTTTTAAAGGACAGTCGAAACCTTTCTTACTTGATCCGCATTAAATATTAATCTTTTCATATTATATAATCTTAATCAAAAATTATTATTTCTCTTTTTAAACTATTTCAAATTACAAATAGATGACTTATTTTTAATTAAAAACCATTTCATCTAACTAGAAATTCAATACAAAAAAGCTTTAATTATTTTAATAATAATTTATATATATAATAGTTTTTTCTATTTAATATTTTTTACTTTTCTCTTCTCAATATTAAATTATTTGGTTATAATTATGCAAACTCCCATCTAAAATTATTATTTAATCATAGATAAAAATTAAGGTAAATTTAAATACTTATAAATAATCAATCATTTTATTTTATTTAAAATTACTGCATTTGTTGGACTGAGTTAATGATTAAAATGTATTTCCCAAGAAACATCAATATTTTTATTTTCGATTATTTGATAATTTTTTAATAACAAACCTAATATAATTTTTGTTTCCAATAGAGCCAATTATGAACCAATACAATTTCTAGGTCCTGATGAAAATGGCATATATATATAGCTATTATCTTCTTTTATTGTTTTCTCTTCCAACCATCTAGTATAATCAAATTTTGAAGCATTATCATAATGTTTTTCTGATTAATTTTATAAGAAATAATCTATACAAACTAACCATCCTTATAAATTAAATTATATATATAATACCTTTTTTGATTTTAAGATCCAATAAATTATGATCTTAAGTAGCTATACGAATGATCGGTCTCATAGCAGGATTCTTCAATCTCAAAACTTCATTGATAAATGCTGTCAGTCTTTTTAAATTACCAATTTCATTTTCATTAATTAAATCTGAAGGACAAACTTAATTTACTTCTTTTCTAATTTCTTCTTAAGTTTATGGATTACAAGCTAAAAAATAAAGACTATGATATAATAAAACTGCTGTAGTATCAGTTCCAGCAAATTATAATGTTATAAATTCTTGAATTATTTAATCTAGTGTAGTTTCCTATTACAGCTTATCTTTTAATTATAGATATTCAATCACCAAAACATTTAGAAAATTATCATTTTTACTCTCACTATTTCCAACAACATTTTAATTCTCAAAATACTTTATTCTTTATTAAACTAATTCTCCTACTATAGATCTCATTTCTCTTACTCTTCTTAATAAATCTTTTTCTTCTTTTGTAGGAAAAACTTTCCAAGCTTTTGTACCAAAAATAAGTCTTTTTGTCGATTAAATTTGTGATTTGAATCTCATGTAAGCCATTTCATTCATTATATTAGAAATTTCAACTTGTAATTCTGAATTATTTGCATAAATTTATTCTGTTTGGAATCCAAAAAAACTCTTAATTACTATAAGTCCAGTGATAGACTGTAATGATTTTAGGACATTTTCATTTGAGAAATTACTTATTTTACTTTTTGTGATCTCATTTATCATTGGCACTTTTTTCTTTAATGAGTCAAATTCAAATGAACTTGACAATAGTAGTCTTTATTTTTTCCATTATTTTCCTTTTGACCAAACAAGTCCTTTTGATAATAAATCGCTATAATATATATTGAATTATATTTACTTATGACATACAGGATCTACTTTTTAATAATATTCATGTTTTAATAGAGCCTCCTTTTAATATAAAGGATCTGCAATAGATATTTTAATTTTCCAAAGCATATTTGTAACAAAAAATTTGTATTAGAATTTATTATAGGCTGATTTCTACTTATGAAAAATATCTCTATCATTTTTATCATCATTTGATTCCTTTATTTCATCTAAGATCTCCTTTCCAAAAAAATTAAAAGAAATCTTACAACGATTTCCATATTGAAGTTTTAGTTTTGCCAACTCTTTCAAAGGGTTTATAATAAAAAGATAGAGTATGAATGCTAAGAATACATACAAAATGTAAATTATCATTATTAATGCCATACAATTGTGAAAATTAATTAGTTAAATATTGTAAAAATAAAAATTTAATACTTCGATATTCTGAAATAATTCCAAAAATAAAAATGCTCCTTTTTAAGACTTTGATAGTTTAAATTGTTTATTAAACAAAAACAATATATTTCTGATTAATATATATATAAATTTTAAAAAGTAAATTATTTAGATATAACTTAAAATTCATAAATTTGGTATCATTTAAATAACTCCATTTAAAATTATATTAATTAAGAATTAGTTAAAAAAAAAAAAAGAGATTAACTTTGATATTTGAAAATTAAGAGTCAATTATTTTTAATTAAAATAAAAAAGCTCTTTTATTTCAATAAATTTATAAAATAACTTAATTCATCAAATAAATAACAGATAACCTAATTTATATTATTAAAATTCAATTTTAAAGAGTTTTCGATTATTATATTGATTAAAGGGCATTTTCTATGAGTTCATGCTTTTGATTTAACTAATTTTGGTGGTATATTTATTATTATTATTTTTTGATCATTTTTTTTAATTTCTCTATTTCTTTTTAATTTTTTTCAACTTATAGATGATTAGGGCCGTATTTTGAAATTAATCTAGAATGTAATTCAGCTTTCAAATTTTCTATCTTTTATTTTTATTATGCAATTTATTGCTTGTATTGATTGAATTATTATTATTTTTCTAATTATTGAGCTATTTTTAATTCAAGTTCTTCAATCATATCATTTACAACATTCAATTAAGTTTATTAGAATATTAATTGAGTAGAATTAGTTGTCTACTACATTTGATTGATATCAATTGTTTGAGTACATTTATCAACTTACAACTTTTACATTTTTAATTGTTGCTCTTTATTTACTTTTGGAAAAATCAATTCTAAGAATTTTTGGGTATTTTCATTTAACTTATTAAGAGTATTTTACAAATAACTCTGTGATTATTGCATCAATTTAATTATATTTATTATATAAAATACTTATAAAGATTATTAACTATAAACACATTTCTTAAATAGAGAATAAGATAATAATTTTTATTAAAAATATGTTGCAATCCAAATTAGCTTTTTTACTTTATTTTTTTACTTCTTAAAATTTTGAATTAATAATTCATAAAGGGGATTGTATAAAAATAATAGTAATTAATAACTATTAATCAAATAATAAATGGAAAGATAAAAGATATTTTCTAATAATAAACTACGAATGTATTAGTTTGAAAATTTGTGATTTAATAAGAATAGGATATTTTAAAAACGAATTTTAAGAATTAAATATACTTAATCTTAAAATTTATGACAAGTATTATGATTACCTTCTTTTTTCCAAATGTTTCTTTTCAAAAAGCATGCTTTTTTATGTTTTAAGCTTAAGTGGTTTAAAAAATTAAATTAAACAATACCTGAATGTTGGCTTATAGATAAAAATATAGTTGCAGAGTAAGATTTTATGAAATGAATGATTAGCAAAAAAATTAAAATTATGCAACATCTAATAAAATGATAATATTATTAAATTTATTTTAAAGATTTGAATAAAATTGAAATCTTATAGCATATATCTAAAGTTTATAAAATACCACACATTGCAATTCAGGGAATAGGCATAAAATTTTGAAGGTGTCAATTATTAAATTATTTAGTTTATTTAAAATTGATCAATATTGGATATTATATAAATTATCGATAATAATAATATTAGTATAACAATCCAAATAATAAATTATTAAATTCTAAGGTAACAACTAATATAAGTGAAGAACTTTAAAAAATGAGTAAGAATTTATTTGAATATGAGAATTTAAAATAATAAATTTAATAAATGTTGACATAATTATATCATAATAGATGCTAATTAAAGATTTAAATTCATAATGTGTATTTAAAGGGCAAATATATTCAGAAAGTAGAGGAGGATTAAATTGTGATTTTTCTAAATCAGTCTAATAATATTCAAATTAACTAAACAATTTTTGAGTTGAAGAGTTTTTAATGAGAACATAGGAGTCTTAATCATGCTTTAACGTACGGATCCCTTATTTTAGCTGATATTATTAATATAATAAAAGAGAAAACTTTTTGAATTAAATTCCTTTACAATAAAAATTTTGACATCTAGAAATTCTTATTTTTTACTTAAATTAAATTCAATCAGATTTTATTTATTGTATATAAGAGAAGAATGATTTATACAATGAATTCATTTACTATTATTGAATGAATAATATCAAAATGCTCCTTTGAGTTATGATTTAACATAATCTGTGAATCTTGGTTGGTTTAATAAATCCAAAGCTTAATGGGCTGCATTTAATTCTTTATTGTATTCAGCAACTGTGGCATTGTATACATCAGTGGCAAAAGCAAAGTCATCATTTTCAGCTTATAATTATCCATTCAATGTATCCAAATCAGCATGTAATTCATCAATTAAATCAAGGGTTTAATCAATCTTGTCTATAAATTAATAGTAAGAATTAAATACTTGCATTAGCCTCGATTTCAGCAGTCTTAACAATAACAGCTCTTTAGAATTCAGCATGTTCTTAGTTCAATTAGATAACTCTTGCTTCGAAATCTTTTTAATTTTGAGCTTCATCAGCTGTGAGTTGATTTAGGGAATCAACTAATTACACTCTCAAATTATTGAAAGCAGTAAGAATCTAGGAGAAGAATTATTATAAATAAGTTACTTCTTTAAGAGCACCTTGATCAGCAAAGTTTGCTTCAACTGCAATTTCTAAGAGAGTCTTAATGAAGGTTTAGAATGTGCTATGTCTCTTGAGGGATTATTAGATTTTGGTCAAATTCTTTTAAACCTTTTAGACTTAAACGAGGGATGGTGATTCCAATTGACTGAGCAATTATAATGATTCATCAATAGCACTAATAGCTTCATTATGTTCAGCAACTTAGGATTCAAATTCAGCATGATCATTAGCTCTTTAGACTGTAGCTTCATTAAGAGTCTTTCTGTTTTAAGCAATGTTTTCTTATAATTATTCAAGTTGAGCAGCAAATCTATCTCTTTATGGGATCAAAACATTATCATAGAAATCATGTGCATTGAAGACCTCTAGATTTCATATGATTTATGTGCTTACCTCTTTCTTTATCTTAGATTTCTTATGTAAGTCTATTGACCTCTCTGTTGTGAACATCTGTTCTTCTTGCATATTAGTGATGGACTTCTGCTAATTCCTCATCCAATTCGTCAATCTATATTAAATTTATAAAATAAGCATTACAAGTTTGGCAATTTCGGTGTTTAATTCTGAAAGGATACCTCCTGTTGATAAATGGAGTTCACCAAAGTTCAAAATGAAATTTCCCCAACCGGATTATTTGATTTAGGCAAAAGCTTTTTGGTCATGACTTGTCCAAACTGAGTTTGTAACATCAATTGCTGTTACGCTTAGGATAAGCAATGTGCAGAGTGCTAATTTATACATTTATTGTTATTAATAATGAAGCCAACACCAGATAATTAAGTCTTAAAAATTCCAAAAACGAATTTTATTTTTATATAATTATTTTGATTATTATATATTCATTCTCAATATATTAAATGTGTAAATAAAATTGATAAATATATAAATAATCAAGTCAGAGAATACGTATCTTTTCGATTAACAGAGTTTAGTTGTATTAGTTTAAAAATGATATTGTTTGTAGATTTTAATTGAAATTCTATTCTGGCGATTCTACTTTTTTTATTTCTTAAAACTAATATACTTAGTTAAAATATTTTACCTATCCGATTAATTAAAGCCCATTATTATTATTATAATTACCTATTCCTTTAATTAATCCTTTATGAAATTAACCTTAATAGTAACTACCATCACTCCATACAAATATTCCGTCTCCTTCAAATTTATTATTTTTAAAGAATCCTTCATATCTGAAAAAATTTTTAAAAGATTTTATACTTGCATCCATCTGGAAATACTTATATGCCTCTTCCTTACTTCCTACCTTGCCAAAATTAACCATAATAAGTAGTGCCATCACTCTTTATCTCCTATCCTTCTCCTTGGAGTTGATTGTTCACCCAAATTCCTAAAATAAATTACAAATGTTTATACCTTTTACAACTTTTTTTTCCGATTTAAACATACCAAAACCAATAGTCCTTCCCTATGAGAATTAAGCTTCAAAACTATGATATTATAATTATAAATACATGTCTCCGTTAGCATAAAACATGATGCACACACCTTCCAGTAAGTCATTTTACCAAGTCCTAAGAAAACTTAAATATTCATATTTACCCTTTCAATAAGTTTCCAATTTTAGGCCATAGTTGAATTCCTAATCCATGTTTAAATCTCTACTCCATCATGCCAAAGTAAATACTTTCATCGTTTTATTTGGAGAGTTAGAAGTTTTAGCTGGGTTTGAAATTTCCTAATTTTATTTTTATATGAGCTGGCAATCCACTCACAAACTCAGTCAATCGAGAATCTAAAACTGGACTTTCACTTCTTGATGTATCATCATCAGCTACCATCTAATTTAATTCTTACTCTCGCTCAAAACTAAAGATGCAAATTTCTAAAGGAAATTTTCTTATGATATCTATTAATTCATGTATGTTTAATTATTGAGATATTATAATTAATGAAAAAAAGAGAAAACATACTCTTAAATTAATTTAATACGGCAGAAATGTCACCAAAAATGATTTTTCTGAAATTGAGATCCTTCTTCTATGCAATACTGTAACCATTTACAAATATTGTAGATATCTTACATATAAGATCTTCTATTCACATATTAATATCTCAACTCTATTATTAAAACAATTACCTACCCCTATTATTTATAAATTATTTTGTCATTATGGTTAACCATAATTTATTAATTATTATTTTTTAAATATTTTTCTTCAAGAGAAACTTCTATGCAATGATTCTCAAAACTTTAATTAATAGTTAATCATTATTTCGTCAAAATAAAATAACTTAATTCTTTCTACCTGATAAAAAGACAGTCAATAAATCATTTACAATAATTTTTTTTAAAAAAACTAAAAATAGAATTTTATATAAGATCCAAACAAATCTTCAAAATTATCTATAATATTGATTTTCTATAATAAACTCTTCGAAAATTTAACATTTCAATAAATTTTAACTATTCTAGAATAAATAAGAATTCTTTAAGATAAAAATCTTTTCAATTAGATCATTCTAAATTCTCTCTTCTATTTAAAAACTCTAATAAATTTAACTTACTTAACAAAGAATTCAATAATAAAACCGATTTACAGTTATACATCAACGAATTGAAATATTGGAATAATATTTCTTTTTTAAAATAAAATTATTCATTCACTAAATTCTTAATTTTAAATTTTATCTGTTCATTAATCTTAAAATAGCCAAATCTTTAGAGAGTTTTAAATTTTGTATCTTCAAATTATTCTATAATTGATACTTACAACTTTAATTATTTTGAGTTTTATTTTTAGAAACATAATATAATTTTATTAAATTAACTATGAAATAATTTATTTTTTTTGTTAGAAAATAAATAATTTATTAATTCATTTATAAGTTTATATTTTTTTACATTAGTAATTTGTTTATTTTATTCATAACAATTTTATTAATTATATATATATCATAATCTATAAATATATGAAAAGTCTGAATCATTCCGGAGTTAACAGCAATTTTTCTTAATTTATCTTATGATTCATTCTATGCCTTGAATAATCCTATTTTAACTTTTCTGTTTAATTATTATTAGGCAATGCCTGATAAAATCTTTCACATTCTTCACATTGATGAGCATTCATTTATTATCTTTCTTTCTTATTTTTAACGACTTCTCTAAATATTTTCTCATTTGGAAGCTATATTCCAGTCCAAATAGAAAACTACTTTTTATCATCACT
The DNA here is from genome assembly GCA_000733375.1 of Paramecium sexaurelia. NCBI lineage: Eukaryota > Ciliophora > Oligohymenophorea > Peniculida > Parameciidae > Paramecium > Paramecium sexaurelia. The sequence goes on along the minus strand of JPFM01000075.1, from coordinate 141,653 downwards.
TGTGTTCAATAATTTTTATTTTTAAAATGATTAAGTTAACTTATCTTCAAATATTTCAAAAAAATTTGGTTATAAAATTTTAGCAGATTTTGGTTCATTATCAAATAGAAGTAAATCACTAAGATTTTGCTATTTATTTTATTCAGCCAAACTACCTACCATTTTCATGAGTCCCTAAAAAACACTTGATTAAGTATTGTGTAAGATGGATATATGACAAAATAGTTGAAACACAGAATGATAAGTAAAATCTAATTAATTAGCCTACATAAGGAGATTAGCATACTAATATAATATCAAGATGTTTTTATAATGAGGAATATATTTATTTTTCTTTTTCCATAAACTCTTGAAATTAAGAAGTGAAATACATCAATTTATTTAAAAATATATTATCTAATTAAAAAATATATACAATCAATATTCAAAGTAAAATTCTAATAGTTATTAAGCTAATTGTTATAACTAATTATTTGCATCTAAAGAATATTTTTCTAAAATTTATTTATATTATGGGTTGCAAATAATTTAAAAATGTTAGATGTTTGAGCAGCAAGCAATAGAATTAGAAATGCATTTTAAAGCTAAATAGTTTATAGTTGTTTAAATATTCAATCTTAAAAGATTAAAAAATAACTAAACTAAATTTGAAGATCTAATTGTCTATTTTACAATATTTTCATTTTTTGAAATTATCTCTATAGTTTTTAATAATTCAATTTGACTTTCTATAGATGAGTTGTGTAATAATTTTATTAAATCGTCTATTATCAATTCAAAATAAGAATTATCTTTTTAAAAAATAGATTATAATAATTAAGCAGAAGCAATTAATGTTATTTCATGTTTATACATATTCAATTATAAAATTGAAATTAATTCTGCATTAACAATTTGATAGAATTTTAAATTTTCTTAATTTTCACTAATATATTAGATCAAATAGTTAATTGTAATTAAAAGATATTGACATGAGTAAGAGTCTACATATGATTGTTTTAAAAAATATAATATACATTTCCAAGGGCGTCTGCCTTCATCATCTAATTAATTTATGGTATCCCAATAAAAATAATAATTCTCAGGATATTTTTGAATTATTTATGAAAATATCCGAGATGAATACGATATATTATTATTTCGAGATTATATGACTTCTTTACAACATAGTATATAAATCTGTTTAACACATATAAAGGGAATAATTTTAGATATTGATAGAATGTATAGAAATTCCCAATACTCAAAATGATTAATTTACAATTATTTATTATCCATATAGTTTAAGAATTGCATTAATCTATCAGTCTAGATCTAATCAAAAAAAATGTGCTTGATTATAGCAGGTTCAGTACATAGTTAACTCATTAAAAGTAAAGTGAGATTTAGATCTAAATCGGGTGATTTGAGTAATTCGTAAACATTGTTATCAACTATATTGATTTTATTTTAAATATCCAGTTATTGTATTAAAAAGATAAGTTTTTGAATTTTAGGATTGGTTGGATTGTTTAGAATTTCTTGAATTTAATTTTGAATCTGATCTGTAAAATTGAGCTCAAATTGGATTAATGTTCTATTTCGTTCTGTTTAAAGAGTAGTAGGGTCTATAGATGTTCTTTTGAGTTTAAACAATTTTTCTAAAGATTATTTGCGAATCTCGATTCTAAATTGTTCACGCCTTGTTAAAATAATGTCATTCATAATATTAATAATGTCATATTCACAAGTACATTTTAGTGACATGTAATCAACGTTCATTAGTAACTATATGGAGATGGAAGAGCCAGTATAAGAGAAAGAATAGTAAGTGAATTGGTGTCAACGTACATTCGGTCCACTAAAAAAAGGTGGAATAAGAATGAGTATTATAAGTTTGCTTGCTCCATGTTTAGGAGTGGGAATGTTAGGTTTACCATGTATAAAATTTGAGTAGTATTTAAGATAGAGCAAAAGAATAAGGACTTATAACTGAATTATTGTTGATTGGGCTTTGTGGAATAATCTCATGTATATCGATGCACATTTTGAGTTGGAGTGCAGGAGACTTATAATGTTCTTCATTTAGTGAACTCATATAAGTAAGTTTAGGAAATAAGATGAAGAGATTATTTGAAATATTAACTATCTGTTAATGTTTATTAGGTATTACATAAATCTAGATCTCTTTTCAATTATTTATTTATGAACTTTTCAGATATTTTGAAGTTGATATTGATTAAAGAGAATTAGCTATAATTACATAATTGCTATTCATAATACCAAACCTTTTAATATCTTTTTAGAAGACTCTATATAGATTAAGATATTTTTCATTACTAGGTGTAATATCAGTGATTTATATAACTTTTCTTACATCACTTGATTATTTCATTAGAGGCTCATATAATGATGATATTAAAATTAAATTGATTGATGTGGATTTCAATATATTTACAACATTTGCAATGACATTCTTTTGTTTTTTATGTCATTTATTTATATTTCCAATTAGAAAGGAATTACATAATCCTACAATTTCCCGTTAATCTAAAATATGGAAAAGATAATGTATTATATGCTACATCATTTATTCACTAATATGTATAAGTGGATATTTAAGATTTGGAGATGATACAAAATCTTGGGTTATCAATAATTATCATGGAGATTTCTTTTTTGTTGGAAAATTAGGTATGTCTTTTGCATTATTCTTTGCTGTACCTTTAAATATATTAGCATGTAGATAGATTATACATGATATGCTATTATCAGATGAAATGGAATACTAACTCAAACATAAAAGTTTGAGAATCTAAGCCTAAGATGGTAAAATTACATATGAAGTTGATAGTGTTGATTCTTTCAGATCAAAGATTCATATCTATTCAACTTTGATACTCTAATTTGGTAGTGCTATACTCGCTCTAATCTTACCTAATATCAAGTAATATCATAATTCCTATTCAAAGTCGTTATATCACTTTATTAGGAGGACTCTTAGGTACAACCATGGTCTGTCTTATTCCTGTTTTGATTTACCTTAAAGAATACAGAGATAAAATGAATTATTACATAGTTATTTTGGAAATTATGGGAGTTGTATTTGGTTGGATTGGAGCTATCTATGGTTAGTTTTGATATCAATTTTATATTAGTTTTTTTTTATTTCATCAGAGTATTTTAAATTAATATATCTACTTACTTTATGATATTTATTATATAATAAGATTAGGACCAGCAACTCTAAATTTATTTGAAAAGAGTATTATTTTTGAAGATGTTAATTTAAATGAGAAAATATATATAATTTATAATTAATTTTATATATTTCATAGCAGTTCAACTGATTTTATAGCATTATGTTTAGTTTACTTTCTATTTTTTATTTAATTCAAAGTTTATGTTACTGATTTCATTTATTCCATAACACTTGACATCTTAAATAATAAAATAATAAATATACATCTGTTGAAAGTCTTTCAATTCTTTTTGAATCTTCCTCTTCTTCCGATTTAAGACCTTATAACTCTCTTGCTTTATTAAATGGGAACCAAGTCAAATCTTTTTTTTAAATCTTCTCCCAAACATATTATTCAATACCTGTGTAATCTGTTGGGTCCTTGTATTTTAAATATGCCATAAAAAACATATAATTCCACATATAATGATTAACTTTAATATGATGATCAAAACCTCCACCCATTAAAGAAGTATCTTATAATCTATCGAATGTGGTTTTAAGATTACCACATATAAAACATTTATCTTCAATATCTCTAATTTTATTGCTCTCTTCTTCTCTAAGTGATCCAAATGTATCAATAATAATACCAGCAACTATATTCACCATAATAATCACTAAGAATATATTAGATGTATTATCAAATACAAATCTTCCAAGCTAATATTTTTCAACTTTATTTTCATCTTCCAAATCTGATAAATATCCTCCAACACCACCATTAGCTTTAAATGTCCAATCAAATGTGAAAAGAAAACAAAAGAGAGTTGATTAACATTTTCCTTTATAATCTTCAAAGAAAAATGTGTAAGCAATTAGACCATACACATAAACTAAAATTACAAACAGAACTAATGTGAGTCCCAATTATTATTTTGGTTCCCAAACTGATCTGATAACATTCTTTAAGGTAGGATATCTTATTAAAATTTCTGTTAAATGAAAACTAAAGAAAAATGGATGTAATACTGTCCCAATAACAGCCAAAGCTCCATAAGCTAAATAATAAACTACTTCAATTTCTTTTAAAATATAAAATAAAACTGCCAATAGTTTAAATATTTTATAAATTAATTAAATTGGCCACTAAGTATATGCATCTTCAAATGGTAATTTTGTTTTCCATGCTTTTCTTATAATTAATGGAGCATTTTTAAATAAAAAAAAGATACAACAAATATTGAGCAACATGCCATTATAGTACCACATATAAGAAATATATTTCTAGTCTATTAAGGAGAATATCTTTCATCTCTAAATAATCTAAAATCTGTTAATCTATTTCCAGAATCATTCTCAGCAAATGAACCTATTATAAATAGATTTAATAGTAAAGTAAATAAGAAAGCTAAATCCTTCCATAATTTTACATAATTAGCAAATAAAGCCAAAAATTTTTATCTTTAAAAAATTCTTCTTAATTATTCTTCATGTTCACATATTTCTATTAATCTTTCTGATTCTTAAACTAAAAATTAAACTTTTGATTTTGTAGATGATCTGTCAACATTTTCATGAAATTCGAATTTTTATTCTTTAGGTAGATTATTAGTAAAAGGAAGTAAAATAAAATAAACAATTTCAATTTCATTATTTCTAACAACTTCTATCGATGCACTATTTTTATAAAAAAAATCAAATGCCCTTTTAACTAATTTCACTTTTTCTGCCTTTTTTTCTCTTTCCTATTTTTCCAATTATTCTGGAGTTTAATTTTAATTAACAATTTATTTATAAGCTTCTTTTTTAATTTAATTCATTAAATCTATCCAACTATTTGCAAAAGACATAACAAAACTTACTAATTATCCTACTATATTATCACCAAATAGTAAATCTTCTAATGTTCCTTTATCTTATTTTAATTTTTTTCTTGTATTAGTTCTATACATTTATATAAATTAATTCTCAGCATTTTTATCTGATTCCATATAATAACACATTAAAAAATAGATATAAAATCCTTTTTACAGTATCAATTCATAATATTTTTCATCTTTACCAACTTCATTTTCTTTTGCATTTTCAGGATCCTCCTTTATACGATCTAAAATTTCAATTTAATATCCTTCCTTACATTACTTATCATATTTATCAAATGATTTCACCATATGCTTTTATAAAAGTGAAGGTGTTAAATGTCTCATTATTCTTTTGATAATGGGATTAGAATCTGTTATTTCTCTCATTTCAATTAATGATAAAATTAAAATCAGACATTTAGTTTACATTCTTTCGATTTGCCATCCCTTTAAATCAGATCCTTTCTATTATTTCTAAAATCTGCTTGTTCTAAGTGTCTTCATCTTATTACCTTAAGTCTTAGAAGTCTTAAGATTTGAAACCATTGTTTATTATTTACCAGTAGCTTCTTTTTCTTTTCTTTAACCAAACAAATCTGATGCAATTTCAAAAAATTTAGAATCAGCAACAGCTACTTAATTTTCAGGACATGGTCCCTATACTAACTCATTTAAAGTATCTAAACATAAAACCATATTTTCATATTAAGCTTTATCTTTATAATAATAAGTTAATAATAATTCAGCTACCTAATTAATCATATTATATGAATTTCTAGAATTAGATTATTAGCGAATATAATTTTATAAATCTAAATAATGTCCTTCACAACAATTTTATAAAAATCTTAAAACTTATGTAAGTAGTAATTCCAATTCTTATTATTATTCTAATTCTTAAATATTGGGTTCTTCTTATTGTTACTATAAATTTTATTATAGATCCTCTATCTTTTTATCTTTAGCCTTCGTAGTAATTTATTTAATTTGAGCTTAAATTACATTATTTAAACGACTAAAAATAACTTCACTTTTTGGATATGTTTTCATAAATTCAGAAATAGTTTTTTATACTTTATTGTTACCACCAGATAGTAGAGTATTTATAAACATAAGAAAATGTCTTAACATTTCACTATCTAAAGTAGTTGATTCACTTATAACAGTCAATACCATTCTTGTTGCTCCTAATTTATTAAAAAGAGTTTGCATTTCTTCCATTTCATTATTTTCACCTTTTACTTCAAACTCTCCTTCATTTTCTTCTTTAGGTTTTCCTTCAATTACTTTTCTTAATACACTTAATAACGTAATAATAGTTTTGTTATTTTGATTATTATTCAATGCATAACTTAAGAAATTAATAAACTTTTTAATTAGTATTGTTCTTTCTACTTTTAATATCTTTTCATTTTTGTCAGGCTTCTAATCATTTGAATTTACAAAATATTATTCAAATTCAATTATAGCTTCTGAAAGCTTTTATATTTCTGCTTAAATTTAAATTTTAGTTTTATCAGTCAAACATAAATGACTTATAAACTCATCCCAAGCAAATGCAATTTTTTCTACATCTTCAGTTTATATTTCTATTTCAATAATGGGATAATCTTCTTTTTATTTTTTATTAGATTATTATAATACTGACATAAGTCCTATTTTTTATTTTAAATTAGGATTATTTTAAAAAATAGTCTTAGGCACAGGATTATCTCCATTACTTTATTATACAGCATTTTAATTTTAATTACCAACTGAATCATTTTATTCAGTCAAAAAATTATCATTTACTCCAGCATTTATATTAAGCATTACAGATCTTAAATTATTGTATTCTCCAAGATCTTCAAATTATCTATCTTGATTCTATAATGAAGTACAACATTTACCCATTGTAGTTGTATTAAAATAAGAAAAAAAGCCACTCAAACTTTAAACATGTTTCTTTTTTATGATGTACTTTCCTAATTATATTAATTTCTGAGATAGTACTTTTGCAAAAGATAATAATAATATGACATCTTTTTATTCTTAATCATGAGCTTCATCATCATTTTCTTCTAAATGAATAGGATTATTTTTACGACTTAAATATGTTGTAAAAAGTGGTAAGACAGCATCTGTAAGAAAATCAAAATATTTTGATTAAAGATGATCTATAGATGCATATTCTATTCTTTTATATTCAAAATCTATTATTTTCATGATGTCATTTTATATATCTTTTGCAATATTATAACTTTTATCACTTGTAATATGAACGTTCCTTAAAAATATCCATAAATGTTTTTTTATTAAACCAAATCCTTAATCTTATATGGATGGATTTTTTGATGAAAGAGAATCTTACTTACAAATTAAAGATATTAAATATTATAAACTGAATTTCTTTTTCAATTTTGCTACATTAATTGTAAAATTATCCTTCTAATCTCCATCAATCATTTAAATATATGTACATTATAAAAGTAAATCTAATAATTTTGCATGATAACGAAAAGGCTAATTCAAAGGAGGAGGATGAGCTAAATCACTTAAGAAATCTGATTAATATAATTATATTTCACCATCAAATATAAATTCATTCTTCTCTGTATAAAGTAATTCTTCTCTCTCCAAAAATGTATTCAATACAAGTAATTGATTATCAAAAATGTATTTACTTCCTTATTTAATTATTGTTAAAAAGAAATCCAAAAATTAAGCTTTCCTTCCATTCTAATATATCAATTCTACAAATTTATGAAATACCTTATCATTTCTATTTATCGATTATAACATCTTTTGATTATCTCTATAAATTTCACATATTAAAGGTATTTAACCTACTTCAATATGCAAAAATTCAAAACTTGACAAACTTTAAGAAAGTAAAATTTAATTTTCATGATTATTTCTACAAAAATAAGTTAAAAATTAAAATGCATAAATAAATAATTAAGCTAATCTTTACTTTTTTTATATATTTTTATTGTTTTCTAAGTGAAAATCTAAAGACTATAATTAATCTCTTATTAAATTTAAAATAGGTACATAGATTTTTAAAGCATTCATTAAATTCTACTTTTCTGGATCAATATCTTAAGCAGATGAGATGATTCTTGCACCAATCTATGTGTCTTTAAAAAATCCTTATCTAAAATTATCAATTATTTCAAGCGTTTCATCCAAATCTTCATATTTTGAATTTTTCATAAAATCTGTTAACCAAACTTCAGATCTATCAATCAATTAATTTAATCTATAAACATTTTCGCTCAAATATTCATATAGTTTGCTCTTAATAGGATCACTAATCAATTATAACTTTAATAAATTATTGCATAACTCTTCTCTTTAATTGAATAATCTCATAATTATTGCCATACACCTTTTTTCTAATTCCTCTTCATGTATTTATGAAAAATTAGTAAATAAAAATGGCAATACAACTCCTATTGGATTTGAAATCTTATCTATATCCTCCTAAGGTAAATTAAGAGAAAAATATTAATCTAAATCATAAATAAACATTATATTTTCAGTAAATTTTTTAAATTCTTCAGATTCTAATTTAACTTCTGCTAACTTATTTAAAAAATTCAAAGCTCCTATCCCAAATGCATCTTATTAATCTTTTTTTTCATCTATGTCCTTAAGACCAGTCTTAGAAATATTTGGTAATAAACCCAATAAATTTAAATCTGTCTTTCTCTATACAAACTATTATAATTTTAAAAGTTCTATATCTTGATTAGACATTCCATAAGATTATTCTTCTTTTTCTTTATTTAATTTAGCTTATTAGATTCCATCTTACATTTTTTCTATGATTTATTTTTTAAAAAAAGAGAGTGTATTTAACATTAAATAATTTTATCTCATATCTAAAAATCTATCCATAATATCACATAATGTTAATTTTATCTTAATTTCTAATTAATTTGATCCTGTCTCCTCTCTTATTAAAATTGTACTTTATAATTCATTTTCCAATTTAATAAATCCTCTCATTAATGGATTAGTATACATTTACACATCATCGACAATACCATCATCTATTTATTCTTCATCTTCAGATTCTGATTTTTTATCTTCGTTTGATCCAAAAATATTATTCAAATTCAAATTCAAATTCATAGGATTTGCCATATTTATTAAATTTGCTCCCAAATTTAATCCATTTTCTTTTCTTTATTTTCTTTGATTTATTTCATTCTTCTATTATTTGTAAACACTCCTCATTAATTGTAATTATTTAAAATCATAAAAAAAGAAATGTACTACGATATCTATAATTTATTAGTAATAATAATTAGGCTATTAATCTAATAATGTAAAAACATCTAATTCTAGTGCCAACTACATCATTTGACATGAATTATATAGTAATTCATTAATTAATAAGCTTTTTTCATCACCCTCTAATTAATGATAATCTTTATTATTTTCTCCATTCTCTTTTATATCCAAAGCATGAACTATTTGATTTCTTGCATCTTATAAATATTTAAATAAATCTTCTATCAATGGTTTATATAAATCCATATGTTGATTCTCTACAACTTAATCTATACCTTTATAAAGATTGCAATATTTTGGTAATTGAACTCTATTCAATGGATCATGATCAATATAAAGACTCATTGCTATTTTACATAAAGCTGCTTAAAGTACACTATATGTTTTATTTCCATCATCTTACCAAATATTTTAAAATAAGAAATCTTTACTAAAATATTATTCTAATTCTTATTTCCAAAGATAATTTCTACCAAAAGAAACATCTGCATAAAATTATAATTATTCATTAATAAAATACATTTCCTTAGGATCATTTTATAATTTAAAAGGAATTATTAATTTACCATCTTTTAAAGATATTTTATCTGGATCTTCCTTATCTTTAACTAAAGCTATTTTTTTATGATTATGTTTTTTTAATAATTTATAAATGGCTTCTTAATTTTAATTAATTCCTTAATTATTATAAACACACATTTCCCTTAGAAAGGTTAGATAATCTGCTTTATGAGATTAGTCATCATTTTCTAATAAATTTAAAAAAAAGATTAAGAAATTATTTTAGGCTTTATGATGTTATACTTACATTTTTTCTTCTTCTGGTTCAAAAAATTCTTATTCTTTTGGATTATAATCAATCTTCATATTAGCAGATAATTAACTTAACAATTCTTAATTATTACCAATAATAGAAATCATACATTTAATAGCTTCTGGAATATATCTACAATGATCTAAGAAATGACCAATTAAATCAAAAGTATATTTTTCATTCTCTGGATTCTATTTGCAAATTGAAGTAAGTAAGTTATATATTGATATATTCATATTTATTTTAAATGCTACATAAGCTAACATTTCATGATCTTTTAAACCTTGTTTTTTATTAGATTATTCTGTATTACTCATTTTTTCTTACTATTATTGTGTATCTTGCATTTAAATTATGATTATTCTTTTACTCCATAAAATTAAATCATCTGGTTTTAATTGTTAAACTAAAATTTTAACTAATAAATCAATATAATATTATTCTTTTAATAACTTTTATCTAAACTAATTGATAGTTCCATATTTTTATTCTGGAGTTGAATTATATAAACGATTATTACAAAAATCATTAATGTCCTCAATACATTATTTAGTTGTTTAAATTTTTAATAAATGATCTTTCAAAATTTCTTTATCATTAACATCATTTTCCCATTTTAAGCTTGATACATCATCTAAATAATTCATAAGAGTTTTTACACAACTCAAAACAAAAGAAATTTCCCATACATCATTACTACTACTAGCATATAATTTAAAAACACTCTAATCAGTTTTATGTTATTCTTAATGAAGAACTGGTGTAAGTTTTTGTGATTTACCATATTGAATATCCACCCAATAATTATTATTAATTTCTTATACTTAGTTCTCATGACATATATATACATAATTCCCTCTGGTAACTGATTTCTCTCTTATGTAAGAATTCTTCAATTAATTAAAATAAAACAATGTTTTAGAAGTTCTTTGTTTCTCCAAATAAAACTTCTCTTTCACTCCTGCCAAATAAAGGCCAGATGCAAAATGTTTAAATCTATACTTTTTTTCAAATAATACTATTCCACCTTCTTTATAATCTTCTGATTCTATTACCCACATAGAATGAGTATCTCCTGTATATTCATCGTAACTCTCCTTTGTTGATCCACTTAATACATTCAATTCTACATTTTCAACTCCTAACCATTCAACTAAATTAAAAGAATGAAAGTTCTTCTAATCTACAGGTTTCCCTTTTCGTGTTGCTGCTATTGTTGTATTTGTTTCACTGTGATGAAGCCATATAACATCACCACATTTTAAACAACCTGATGTCTCTGCTACATAATCAGAATATACAAATATCCTCCATTAAGTTTAATTTTCTTCATCCAATGATGCATTCACTTCTCTTTTTATAATATCTTTTTCATTTTTGTATACTTAAAGATCTTCATCACTTTTCTATTTTTTTTTAGTTTTTCCATAATTGCCCATTTCTTAAGAAGCATGAAGAAATGTTAGTTTATTCATTAATGAAGTTGCTCTTACTATATACACTATATCGCTTGCATAAATTACTTATTCTCCTTCCTTTTGATATTTGTATGCTGGTAAAATCTTAAATAAAGATGCATCACTGGGCAATTCATCAAGAGTAATTTTATAATTTGAACTTTCCAATCTTGCTTCCTTCTAATGACAAGCTAAAAATTTAGACGATGCCAAATGTAATAATTAAATATGTGATTTGTAAGAAACTTTATGAGATTTAGACTAACTATATTTATAATCAATTTACTTTCTCAAAAGTGTCTAAATTATATTTGAATTCTTAAAGTAATTTCTAAGAAAAAGATTGAATCTATTCTTTTGACATAATTGTTTTCTCATCAACTTTTTGCTATTTTTAAATACTATCTAAAATATTTTAAATTGCAGGTTGAGTCTCTTCTTCTTATTCTTCACCCTATAATTCTTTCAAAATTTCCTATTTTGTATTATTTGTAAATTTTGGAAATATTTAAAATAAAGTGTTAAAGTATGGTCTGCTTTTCATTTTACCCACGTTTTTTACATCCACTACATCAATGTGATGCTTACTATAAATACTTTTAATTTACAAAGTTCTTTAAAAAAACAGACCGCTTCACAAAACCATCTGCTGTAATAAATGAATGGTCATCTTAAACATGAGAAATTGAAATCACAGATCCATATGTTAAATAATTAAGGTCTTCTTGTTTCATTTGTTATTTATAATTAATATATATAATATATAATTAATTGTAATCAAATTTAATATAAGACACGTTGACTTCTAACACTAGGTAATGTTGTTCCCTCTGAATAAAATTTACGTTCTCTAGGTTTTTTATTCTTATTCCCTAATGTTTATTTTAAATCTCTATTTCTATAATAATCAATATAAACTTATCAATTGCTTTATTTGTAATTAATTTAACATAAGTTGCATTTGCGTTTTATCCATCCTTTCCCCAAGATGTACTATTTTTATATAAAGAAAGATTAAATTAATCAATAGGATTTTATTACTACTTTAAAGTGCTTTCTTATGATCTTTTGTTCGGACTATAACCTGTAAATTCTTCTTCAACTAATGTTGAGGCCAGTTAATCATATATTTTTGTAGAATTTATTCTAAAAACTTATAAACAATTATCTTACTTGATTTAACCTTATTTATTATTATTAAAAGGCTAAGTGAAGCGTTTTAATTTTTCATAATTAAAATTTGTAGGTGCTTACTTGATTTCTCTCTCTTCAGCCTTAACAGCCATATTATTCATTTAATTTTTATTAGAATTCATTATTTAAGTCAATCCCAAATATTCAAGTCTTGCCATTCTCAAATTTGGATTGCTCATATTATTCAAATCAATAGTGTTTGTTTTAACTCCTTCTTTTAAACGACCTTCATAATTTAACGTTACTCCTGATTGCAAATTCATATTTTCAATAACTAATGGAGCTAACTAATTAAATTTAAATGTCTCTTTATCTTCATCATTTCTCTTCCCTTATGTGACTGGTTTAACATATTATTTCTTTTTTTATACATTTTTTGTTATAATTTCCTCTTCAAATTTAGATCTATAAATTAAATAATTCTATTACCCTAAAGTACTTGCTGGAGGTGGTAGTTTAGTTATTTTAGTTGCAACAACTGGTATTAATTTACCATCATAATCATAAGTAAATTACTTTGATTTCTTGTCTTTAGCAATAATTTCATATTTCAGTTATTCTTCTTATTCCAATTTCAATTTTCTTTTCTTCTCCTATTCTTACAACAATTAACGTTCTTAAATCTATTTCTCTTTAGCTGCTCTAAGTTTTTCTTCTGTTATACTAATATCAAGTGGATCATCTAGATCAATGGGCATTGGATCTAATTACTTCCTTTCTTTTGATATTTGAGTTTAATCCTTTTATAAACTATCAAATTACATTTAATTTAGATCTAACTAAGGTTTAAGCTGTAGTTAATTATCTGTGGATAGCCTCGGGTTAATACTATTCTACAATCATATTTGCTGTCAACCATTATTCTCTGAATATAGGAGGCTTGCAATAAAAATTTGCATTACAGGTTCAAAGTCCTCACAAAATCCACCAGTTTTAAAGTCTGGTTTAGGATCTTCAGGTCGATTAAATGATTATATTAGAGGTAAGATAATGAGTTGTAATGATGCAGTAGCTGTTGTGGGTGGGATCTTCCTATTAATTTCATTGTCAGCAGCAATTTTAATAGTCTTGTTGAGTAAAGCATGCAAAAGTTCTTAAATAAAGACTTCTCCATCAATCTATTCTAATTATGTTTGGTAAGAATTTAGGGATTGATAAAAATTATAGTGATTCATTTTGCTCATATCAATCTCCTCCAATTCAACATCTCTCTAAGTATCAGAATTATTTGAAATACTGTTTTAGCCAAAAGAAGTTTTACGATAATTGCTTTTCATTTTATTTTTATAATTGGGAATGATTAGGTTTATAAGTTACAGATTACTTGAAGAACATCCCATTTTTGGAATTCAAAATTTTTATTAATCATATATCTATTAATATCAAAAATTTTGAGAATTTGAATGTTTGTCTTCTAGCTCGATTAATTGAATCAAAATATTAAATATTAAATATACTATAAAATTGATATAAACAATGCAATATTAAAACTATTAATAAATACAAATAATTAAATATTTTAATTGTTAATTAAGTAAGAAGTGTGTTGTAATTTACAGGCATACAAAGAATTTTAAGAAGTGAATTGATTTTAGTTTGATGATTATTTATAGTAATAATTTTGAATATAAAATGATTAATTATTAAACAAAATTATGAACCCGTTTTTGAGATAATTAAATTAAAAAAAAAATGAGAGCACTCATCACAATTTGCTTAGTTGCTGCTGTATTTGCTGCAGATACAAACAAATTTGCTGTCCTCCTCCAAACTGGTACAAGAGGAAATGATGCTGTTGAATCAGTATACAACCTCTTGAGAGATCTCAAGACAGAGAATGTTAATGTCTAAGCTGCTGCAGACAAAAAGAATAACACAGATGAGGGTAATCTAAATCATATTATATATTTATAGAAATCTTTTCATAAGTTATTGGTGATTTGACAAATGTTGCCTCCCTTAACAAATAATAATGGGAAGCCCTTGGTGCAGTTAGAGGTGATGTTGAAGCCTAAATCAGAGTATGATTATTTAATAATTTCTAAAAGGATGGTTATTAATGGTTGGCTTGGGCTGAATCCAGACTTGCTGAAATTGAAAGAAGAAATGCATAACTCTAAGATTAAAGATGTTGGGCCAATGGACTTTTTGTAAGATCCCTTGCTGATCATGCTGATGCCGTCGCAATTGTTTAACTCTTACAATAAGACGTTGCTGGATTCCTTACAAATAATGCTGGTGTTGAACTCGTTGAAAAAGCTTAAACAATCGCTGACAAATTGTCTGCCTACAGTCACCTCTTCTAATAAGATGCTCTTTAGAAATTCCAATCCCTTGCTGAAGTTAAAAGAGAAGGAACAACAGGAGAATAAGTTCTTTCAATCTTATAAGATTTATAAGGAGAATTAGAATCAACTCTTGCCACACTTTAAGAATAAGAAATCCACGCTGCTTTTGCTCTTGCAAAATACGTTTCAGACACAAATGCTGAAGTTGCATGGTTGAATTCAGAACATGAAAGAAGAACAAATCTTGTTGAAAAATTAGAAACTGTATCAAATACATTCTATTTCTTTAGTAACTCCCAGCCGTCTTAGCTCAATAAGCTAAAGCTCTTAAATTATGGAAAGATTCATTAAACGCTGTTGCTGGTGCCACTGCTGATTTGGAGGAAAAGAGAGAATTTTATGCTTCAGAAACTGTTAGAAGATAAGGTAATTTATTAAATTAATTATTTTTTTAGAGGAAAATGCTATCATTGATGTCGTTATCCAACTCTTCAAAGATTAAGTTAGATCATTAGCTTCATAAACATCCCTTAAAAGACATTGATGGGAATTATTCATATAAGAATTTATCTTATTTCATTCATTCCTTTTTTTGCTTATATTTTCTCTTTTTATAAACATAAGCAAAAACAAAGAAAAGTTTCCAAAATTCTTAATTCTTATATTATATACACATCGAGTTTAAAATATAAAATTGCACAAATATCTCTCATTTTTTTAACCTTTGCAAACTTTTCTTTAAGAAATTTTGTTTCTTCAAAAGTTGACTATTGATTTAGTTAATATTTCTATCTGGGGATGATTCATTCGAGAGGAATCTATCGAATTTTTATTTGTATTCTTTCTGTTTGTTCATATATTGAAAGAATGAATTTTGAGTTGAATGCTTTGATAATGATTAAGGCTTATTGTTTGCTTTAAAGAAGAATGTTGTATTTGCTTAATTATTAAAAGTGGATTTAGTAGTTTAAGCTTATATATCAAATTTACTATTTGTTACTTTGTCTAATTCATGAGAAGGAGGGAGTATTTCGAAACTGCTTTTTTAAATGAATTATTATTTGGGAGGCAAAGTACTTTCAAATTATAAATATGGAGTGTAAGTAGGAACATAAGGAACTCTAGGTTAATAATCATTAATGTCTTTAATTGAACTCATGGTTTCTTTTCTTTAATCCAATACATATTTGAGCTCTAAAAAGTTCTTAAATAAAGCATCAACTTTGTTATTCTTCTAAAAATATTCTTTTGGAGGATATGTAAGATTATGTTACTCTACTATATTTTGTCTATGAGATCTTTAGATTTTAGTTTCTAATTTTTATTCACCATCTGATTCTAGTTCTTTCAGTCTTTGCATAAAATTCATATCTCCCAACTAGGATTTCATGATAGGATGATTAATAATTTTTGGTTTCTCGAATCCTAAACTAGTTCTATGTAAGGCAGATGCAAGAGAAGGTGAAATAGAATTGATATCAATTTTCATTCTTCTTACAGGAGGTGATTTATATTATTGTTTAACTTAATATTAAGTTTCTTCTTCAACTATTGGAAGTTTCTTATGTTTAGTTGGAGGTTTAAATATTCCTGAAAGTGTCTAAGCAAACTCTGATCCTTCATCACTCTCTAGTTTAGTGAATTCAATGGGGCGACCAAAAAATTTAGTGGGTTTAATATATTGTGGTGGAGGAGCAGTTTTCTTGGTATAATCCAAAAATTTATCTGTGAAATATTTTTTAAGGTTAGTTTCAATATACTGATCTGATACTATAACCCCATTAAGAGTGAAAGTTATAATATGATAACAATCTAAATGAATTCTTTCAATATTCTTAGTATTTTACTCATGAAGTCCATTTTAGTAATAATATGTCTTTTAAGCAATGTACGATGCACAAAATATCAATAGATTGAGATTGTCAACTTTAGGATTTTGTACAATTTTCATAAGAGCTATGTAGGCATTTTTAAGTTTATCATTTGTTTATTATTTACTGTAAAAGACAATAAGACGATTGTAACATTCTTCAGTAAAGTTTTGAAATTGTTCAGTGTAGAATGCATCTATTGGCTTGGTTATTAGAATACCAGAATTGATAAAATCTAAAATAGCTTATTTCATATAAAATAATATGTAAAAGCATTTAGAGTTAGTTTAATCAATGACTCAACCAAAGTTGGAAGCTTCAAATCCTTGGTTGATAGGAGGAATTTTCAGAACACAGTTATAGAATGTGCTATATAATAAGGATGAATTCAAAGAGATTGATGAAGAATTTACTGATTTCGGAAAATTCTGCAATGAAGTTCTTTTTTAATTAAGTGTTGATGCAGAAGTGAATCCACCTAAATTGATAAAACAAGATGTATATGGGAATGTTATTGATAAATTGGTATTGAGTGAGGGATGGAGAAAAGAGAAGGAATATGCAGCAAAAGTATAATGATTAAATCTAATTAGTGTGGAATAGTAGCCTTGGCATATGAAAATAAACATGGAATTTGGAATAGATTAATATAGTTATTGAGATTGTAAATGTATTAGCCCGTGTCCGGATTATTTGTAAGAAAATAATTGATTCCTAAATGATTAGGGTTGTCCATTAGCAATGACAGATGGTGCAGCATACTTACTAAAATAATGGTTGAATAATCCAACAACTTAATGTTAAGAAACTCTCAAATTGGTTAAACAAGGATTTGAGAATTTGACATCAAGAGACCCTTCTAGATTTTGGACTTCTGGATAATGGATGACTGAAAAAGATGGAGGATCAGATGTTAGTAATTCAACTACAACAATTGCAATACATCAAGGAGGAAATAAATATAAATTGTATGGCTATAAATGGTTCTCATCAGCAACTGATAGTGAGATGACGTATTATTATTAAATAATTATTAGATTGGCATTAGCCAGAGTGGTTCCAGAGGGTAAGACTGAAGAATTTAGGAAATATCCATTATCTTTATTTATAATGAGAGTAAAGAAGGATGATGGAACCTTAAATAAAATTAAGATAATGACAATGAAAGATAAGATGGGTACTAGACAATTACCAACAGCTGAATTGTTACTTGAAGGAAGTGAAGCTTATTTAATAAGTGAAGAAGGAAAAGGTGTTAAAGCTATTAGTCATATGTTAAATGTAACAAGATTGTATAATGCATCTTCAGCTATTGGATCTATGAATAGACTCTATTCAATAGTAGTTAATTATTCTTTAAAGAGAAAAGCTTTCGGTAAACTGTTAATAGAGAAACCTGCTCATCAAACTATGCTTACTAAATTTAATCTTAATGTTAGAGCTTGTAGTCTCTTTTACTTCAAAGTTTCATATTTATTTTCTAAAATACAAAATAATGTTGCTTCAAAAGATGAAGAAGAAATGTTTAGAATTTTGACTCCATTAATGAAAATGTATACAGCTAAAATTTGTATGTATTGGATGAGTGAAGGAATTGAAGCCTTAGGTGCTTTAGGTTATATGGAAAATAGTCATATTCCATTAATGTTAAGAGATGCTTAAGTATTAACAATATGGGAAGGCACTACCAATGTATTATGTTTGGACTTCTTGAGGGCTCTAAAATCTAATGATAAGAATGATCCTCTATAAAAACTTGATATTTATGCAAGATTCCATACTCATGTTATGATGACTTAATTATCAGCTGATACTTAATTACCAGAAACTAGAAGGACATTCATTCCTTACATTGCCAAAATGACAATAAATCATAATGGGGTTATTGCTGAATTAGCTAATATCTTAAAAGGAAATGTTAAGTACTCAGAAATGAGAATCAGAGATCTATGTTTTATGTATATAATAAATATTAATTTAGATTATGCGAAGCTTTCTTAGGAGGGTAAATGCTAGATTTGATTTCCAAAAATGGAAGAGAAGAAGATATTACTTCTTTTGAATTATGGGTTGAATAAATGTAATCGTATACTACAACATGGTCCATTACACCCAAAGCATTTGAAGTGCTTGTAAACCAAAATATGGTCAAACCCAAATTATGATATATTAATAAATTTCTTAATATATATCAATCAAATGGTGAATAGTCGTATTCTGCCTTATTATGCATAACCAATTAATCTCCAACAAAATAAAAACTATCTGATTTTGTCTAAAATGGACTCTTTATCATTTCTTATCTCTATAATTTTAACTCAATATATGTTACCATTGCTTCATCTATCTCTGGAATTGTATAAATGTGTTCCCATGTATTAGTTGAATTTGGTATGCAAAATGGAAATTAAAATTCGTAGCTTCTCAATAAATGATCCTTGAAATAATGTCGCTCTATTATTGTAAAGTTTTTGACTGGTTTGTTGCCCACAGAAAATGTTAATTACGCACCTACAGTTTTCAATTCAAAAAATTAAGGTCCAAAATGATATTTTATTCTTCTAGCCTCATCTTAATATTCAGGAGGCAAGTTTTCTATTATATATCAAAACATTTAATCAACCTATTGACTCCTCATCTTAATCTCGCTCTACTTCAAATAATGTCTGTCCTGAATCCATATCTCTAATTCTAAATTTCAAGAATTAAATATTGTAAGTATTTGCATTCACTGGACACAAAAAACTAATTAATATTCATCAAATACTCTTATGTGATACCATTTAGATTTCTAACATATGCAGGAGTCACTTATTGCATTAGATTTTTATATTTATTATATTATATTATTTACTATCAAACATATCATTTTAAAAACACATTCACTCCAATCTAGCCATTTCTATTGTCTCCTTCCTTAATTCTAAACTATACCCTACCCATCTCACACTCCTGACCAAACTTAAATAACAATATAAGAATGAATCCAATAATCCTATCAAACTCCCAAATCCAAAAGAAATTATAGGCCAAACTCTTGCATCAACTTTGAACTAATTTATGATTGCCGGCTATATTATATTGATTTCTATTTACCATGCCCCAACACACTGCTATCAAAAATGGATAAAAAAATAAATAAAAAATCTGTTTATTTTCACCAATGCATCTCTTACCAAGAGTATCATATAGCTCCTTTATCACCAGACTAAATGTTACTGCATTATATATAAATGTAGACCATATTGGTACATCTTAAAAAAACAAAATGAAATATTTTATTTCCGACTTTTTTGAATTGAAGGAACACATACTTGAAGGAAACACTGCTGACACTCCGTATGCATCAAAGGCAAATGGTCTTCATCACTTTATAAGGATTGTTATTTACAATAATGACATTAATAGAGGAAACAAAACTCCAACCAATAAATATGGCATCTTATGATATTTTGGATCGCCATATTTTACTGTACGATATAAATTATTTGATATTATAGTGGTCCAAGCTGTGCTGGATATTAGAGAAAATTATAGTAATACGGCTTCACCATAACATATAATTGGGTAAGTGCTTAATTCAAAATCCTCATCATCAATTGCCAAAAATCCTGCTGCCGATGAAAATAATAGCCACTATTATATAAGGTCATATATAATAATATTTATAACTATCTTTAGTTGATCTGTTCTCAATTCATTAAATTTCAAGTAACAAAATATTACAAAAGAGCATCCAATAATTGAAAGACTTCCCAAAACTAATATCTCTATTGCTATAAATTATTAAGGCATCGATTTAATTATTAATAATTAATATAGTATTGTCACATTGAAACTCGTATTGCAATTTCAAAGCAATTTTATCCACATAAATATTTATATTTTATTAAAATTGATGAACCATTATAATATGCAAATCATTGATCAAATTTATTTAATAATAAACATGAAAAGTCATTTTAGTAAATAATTGGAGTTCTTTTTAAATAAACAATCTTCAACTCCGGTTAGAATGAAATTTAAGATATATTTTCTCTATTTTATTTATATTCATCTTAATTTTATTATCAGTCTTTTCATATATTTATAATATTCAATCATGAATTAACCAGCATTATATTGATTATTATCAAATTTGAGTCTTAATTTATTTCTTGTACAAAAGCAAATAGTATTGAAAATTGATTTCTAATAAAATGTATAAAATATTTTAAGAATTAAATATTAACTGATTGCTATATATAATTTAAAATATATGTATTATAACCCATCTAGACCAGCCGAAAATGACTTATTTCCAACTCGTCATATAAAGGCTCCAAGTCAGAACCCCCAATATCTCTACAAATAACTTGAAGATCCGAGAAGAATAAATGATTACTAAGGTCATCCTCATGAACGTCACCAGCAAAAACCTATGTATTAGGAACAAGGTCTAGAAAGAGCCCCAATACCTCAAAGACATTTGGATCATCACTAAGATAGACCCTAGCCTCCATATAGCAATATACCTAAAGGATTTGAACGACCTCCTGCTGGTTTCAATCCCCAATTTCCTCCTCCACCTCCTGATAGATTTAATAATGGCCCATACGAACCAGTCCATCCTGAGGATAGATATTATAGACCAATCTCAGCTCCATACGGGAGTCCTTATGGTCCAAGATATTAACCATATGGAGAACCATCACCTTAAGGAATGAGAGGAAATGCAAGAGAATACGATTCCAGAAGAGGTGGACCTCCCCAGGATTTAAGAGGTCCTCCTCCAAATTTTAGAGGACTGCTTCAGGATGATATCAGAGAATTTCCTCCTGAATTTAGAGGAATCCCTCCTCATGATTAAAGAAGAATGCCACCTCCCAGTTATTAGGCGCCTGATTATAGAAGAGGAATTCCATAGCCTATGGGATATCATGGCGATTCTAATAGAGATGTTGCAGCAAGAGGGCCAGATTACAGAGGTGGACTAATGCCAGAATATAGAGGAGGAATTCCACTTGATTATAGTGGTGAACCACCTATAGATTATAGAGGCATACCTCCTCCAGATGCAAGAATTGGGCAACATCCTGATTTCAAGAAGCCTCCTCCTGATTATAGGGGAATGCCACCTCCACCTTAAGAATATAGAGGAATGCCTCCTGGTAATTATAGGGAGTCTCCACCTGATTATGGAAGAAGTATTGATCCAAGAGGATTGCCACCACCATAAGAGATGAGAGGATTACCTCCTCCTGGTGAATACAGAAGAGCGCCTGGATATCCTCAAAGAGATGCACCATTTAATCAATTTCATAGAGGAGATTATCCTCCTTAGTATCAAAGAGGTGGTGATTAGGTGTACAGAGGAGGGCCTAATGGAAGAGATTTTGAACCTAGAAGACCTTTATCACCTTAAGCTCAAAGAAGGGATCATGGATACAATGACTTTAGTTCACCATAATAAAGAATTAAACAAATTTGAATATTACATTAATATATATTATACTTTGAATGAACATGTTTTAAGAAGAGTTATTTATGTAAAATTATTAAAATCAAAAAATATTATTAAAAAAAGACTGTTAACAAATATATCGAAGGATACTGGAGCATTAAAAGCAGATATGAATAAGTTAAAGAAAGATGTAGATTAGGTGGAGAAATTATTAATTATATAATAATATAGTGTAAAATGAGTATAAATAAAGTGCTCGATCCGTTTTTAAATTAATATTAAAAATGTAAAAAATAGCTCTCTTAGCTTTGGTTCTTGCTGTGACAGCTGCCAAGTTCGTTGACACCCACACTACTTTGGCTTAAATCAACGCTGATCCATTTGGCCACGTTGTATTGAGTGCCATAAAGGCTCATCTTTAAGCCTCAACTCCAGCTAATGAAGTTAATATGTTATTGAATGGTGTTGGTGCTGGACTCGTCTAAGACTAGAATGACCACGATCATGCTTTTGAACTTGACACCACAACAAACAACAGAGTTGATTCTATTTTATTAATCTTTAGATCGTTGAGGACTTGGAAAAAGAAATTTTATATCATTAAAACTAAATTGCCTCAAATACCTAATTGAGAGATGACACAATCGAAGCACTTGCTGTATCTGAAGAAGATATCAGAGTCACCATCTAAGATATCGCTAACAATGAAGCTACATATGCTAGAGAAGAAGCCACAAGAAACTAATAACACGAAACCTTTGTCTCAAAAGTTGCTGCTATTGATGATGTGATTGATGCTATCGATGAAGCCGCTAAATTGATCCAACATTTGAGCCTCGGAGCTTCATTTGCTTAATTGAAGACCAAATATGAAACACTTCACAAGAAACTTTCAGATAATACATCCCACTCAGCTTTGTTGCAAGTATGATTAATCAATCTATTTTAAATAGCCAGTCATCACAGCTCTTACTGAATTAGCAACCCACGGAGTTAACTAAAAGGCATTGACCAAAATTGCTTAACTCTTGAGCGAAATTAGATAATAATTAGTCTAAGAAAAGGCTGCCAAGACCGTAATTGAATATATCTAACTTATAGGATGTTGAAGAAAGATAAGCTGCACATTGGGCTGAATTCTCAGTTCATTTGGCTAATGAACACACCAGATTGGTTGAAAGAAAAGCTTAATTAGAAGTCCAAATCTAAGAATAAAAGGATACAATTGAAGATGCTTAATCTTGGATCGAATTCCATACTCTTGAATTAGAAAATAGTGAAGAGAGACTTGCTGGATAATAAGCATGGTATGCAGTCTAATCAGAAATCTATGAGACCTAAACTGCTGAAAGGTAATAATTAAAGTAAACAATTTACTAGAACTGCTTAATAAGAAATTGTTGACAGACTCTAAGAGCACATAAGCGAGAAGTTATCCACCACTGCTCAATTTATTGCCAGCAGAAATTGATTTGATTATCAATACATCAATAAATAATTGGATAACATATGACAGATTAAATTTCTCTATTCGATGAAAATGATGAAGACTTGGTCGCGGATTACGGATTCGAGTCTTAATAATTAGAAGAGAAGAGTACATTCTAACTAAAGCCATTCCAAATTGCTGATTTCCCTCTTGATTAGAATCTAGTCTAATTTGCGATTAATGATCATTGCATAGTCTTTACAACTGATAGAAAAAAGATTTATAGATGGAGATTTGCAAATGAGGATGGATGTGTTGAATTACCAGTTAAAACTTCAAATGAAGGAGATATAACAGATCAGATAATGAAATTGAGTGGATAAGTTAGTAAATAAATTGGAGGTGCAGTTCTCAATACAGTATCCAAAGTAACTAAACCACTCTTTAATGCATCAATGAAACGATCAAAGAGAGGAGATTCTGAGGAAGGAAAATTAGATTGTATATTCTTGGACCCCAAAGGCAATCATTTAATTGTTGCATCAAATAAAGGTGATGTTTATCACGCTTGTAGAGATGAAGATGAAGTTCGACTTTTAGAAGGAGTAGATAATTACAGTATTCGTTTTTTCTTATGGGGTGAGGGATCTCTTTATTCCTTTCAAAATTCAATTATTGTTGCTTCAAACAATAAAATCTATTCATATTCTCTAAATTTTATTAGAGAAAAACTTTTACATACAGAAAGTTTAAGTAAAAGCATCTTGTAAATACCAGAAGTTGAAAAAATATTCGATGTAAAAAAAGTTGTGAAAAATACAATTTATATGATTTTAATTGTTACTGATAAGCATATCTATATAATGAATGGTACAAAAGATCTCAAAAAACTGTTTTAAAAATATTAAGAAGCACCTGATTTATTTTTAAAATCTAGGATTTCTCTTAAAGAAAAATCTTATATTCCAAGAATATTTATTGAATAATCATCTGTAATATGGACTAATGGTAATAATATTCTTCTTTCTCATTTTTCTGCTCAAATAGAAAATTAAACTTTTTAAAACTCAAAAAAACTTAAAAATTTTAAGAGAACATCAAATGAAGAAGTTAAATTGGAATAATTATATGGAATTGGACTTACAAAATATCATTACTATCTTTTAACTTTTGATACATTAACTATTATCAATATTCTCTCAATGACTGTAATAGCATATTTTGAATTTAATGTGAATACTTCAGGAAAGGCTTAAGGAATGTTATATGATTAAGGAACTGAATGTTTTTGGATTTGGTGCACAAATGAAATTTTTAGAATTAGCGTTGAATTTGAAGATAAAGATGCATGGGAATAATTATTAGAACTTAAATCTTATGAAGAGGCTTTATTAGTAAATAAAAAATATGATTCTCCATTTTATGGTTAAGTATCTTATTATTTGTTATAAACAATTAGATTTCCGGGAGATATGCTGACATACTCTTCAATTAAGCTTTACAATTGGATCCATATAAACCACCAAATAATGATACAATTTAGAATGAAATTTCAGAAAATAATTTTATGAGAAATAGACATAAGAAAGAATCTATAAAAGAAAGTTTATTTGATGACAAAGTAGAAAAAATATAAATTTCAACAGAGATTGTTGAGATGAAATAATAACTATACAGTAAAGCAGCACTTTATTACTTTGGTAGTAATAAATCTTATGAGTAAATTATTTTACAATATGAGATGGGAGAAATTAATTATAATAGAGATGGTTTGATAGGTATATCTTATAATTAATTTTTAAAAAGAAAATTATCTTAAACCTTTGGTTGATTTATTGGATAAAGAATTAAAATAAATAGTATTTAAGAAAATATTAGAACTTCTAATGCTCTCAATAACAAATTAAGGAACAATAAAGGCCTTTCTAGATTAATATAAAACAGATTTACAAGTAGAATCAGTAGTACCAACCTTAAAAATTCATGGATTAACATATTTAGAGACATATTTTATCGAATTAAAATAAGATCACAAGACAGTTGTTTAAAATCTTTTAATATAAGAAGATTATAAATCAGTTTAGGAAAAGTTATCATCTTTAAATGATAATGAATTACTAATTAATTTAGTATATAAATACTCTTATGTTATTATGAAATATAACACATAATAAACATTAGATTTATTTAAGAAAATAGATGTTTTAGATGCTTAGAAAATGCTTTCAATTTTATTAGATGTTCCATTAAAAAGTAAAGAATTAGCAATTTAGTTTATGCAATTTTGTATTTTTGTAAAAAATCGTAAAATAACTGATATAAATTTTAATAATCTTTATCTTTAATATTTAGCTGATCTTGGCAAGATTGAGTAAATTATGTATTATATTAATGAATAAATAAATTAAAATGAAAAAGGAGAAAAATTTAAATTTGATTTAAACTATGCATCTTAATTATTTGTGAAAACAAACCTATTGCAACCTTATGTTTATATTTTATAAATGTTGGGTGATTTTGAAAATGCTATTAAAAAAGCGATAGAAATAGATCTTATTGATGATGCTAAAAATATTGCTTTAAAATGTGAAGATAATAATAAATAAAGATAACTTTGGATTTTATAGATTAAATTAATGTTAGAGAAAGGTGGTAAATATGTAAAATAAATTGTTTAATTAACAAGAGATATTCCTTTAATTAAAGCAGAAGATATACTTCCTTATTTAACTTAAAATATAACATTAGATGATTTCAAAGATGAAATTTGTGAAACTTTAGAGGAATACCATGATTAAGTTGAATAACAATAAAATGAACTTGAAGGATATATAAAATCAAATGAAAATTTAAAAAAATTATTACTATAAACTAGTAATAAATATATTTTTGTATCCTAAAAAACAAAATGTGAAAATTGTTTTAGAAAATTGTTTTAAGAAGATTATATAATATTTGAATGTTTACATGGTTTTCATAGAGAATGCATACTTCAATATATTAAAAGTAATCCAAATGTTTTGGATTAAAAAACATATTAAAGTTTAATTTATTTAGAAAAATAATTAAATGAAATTGAAAAACTTTAAATTCAAACAAATCAAACTAAATCTGAAGAATCAATATTTGGATTCTTTACAGCAAACAATTCAGTAACATTAAATAATTAAAGAAATGCAAGAAATGAATAACAAAAGAAATATCAAGCAGAACTTAATGATATTTTATCAAAAGATTGTCCAGTTTGCGGTAATTTTATATTTGAATAAATTCTTTTGCCGTTAGACAATGATGAATATATAGAAGAGACATGGTTTATATGAAATATTTTTCAACTTGAATTTTAAATTATTAAATTATTTTTACGATAATAATAATTATAATTTATTCTAATAGGATTTTTAACAAGAAATTTATCACTTTTTTAGAAGCTAAAATTGATTAAATAAACTATTAAGATTATTTAATAGTAAATAAGCAAATTTAAGTTTAGAATTCTAATAGAAATTTATTTATACTGAAAATAATTTATAATATATTAAATTTTTATATTTTAACACTCATTCAGCATATATAATATCAGGGTTTTTATCTAATTTATTCCATAATTAAGAAATGTATCGAAATTTATCTTCTTTAAATCTTGTTTCTCTTTATTTGAACCAATTCACTGATATTAGTTTTTTATTTTGATTTAAGATTAAGAAATCTCTTGCTAAAGTAGAACTATCTTTTTTATCATAAGAATTTGTCAAATAATGAAAAGATCCATCACATTCAATTATTATTTTTAAACTTGGTATCCAATAATCAGATGAATAATATCCTTCACTAAATTCTTTAACGTATTGAATGCCTTTAGATTACAGAAAATCTTCAACATCATTATTTATTTCATTAGTTCTTCCAAGAGGAGAGCTGTTTTAACTAAATATTGCTTATATATCTTCTTCTTCGAATAATTTAACTGAAAAACACTCCAAAATTGTTTAACAAATTTTAGTTTGATTTATTGATTCTAAAGGATAAGCAATTTAAGCATATCCATAAGCTTTCATGGAATCAACAGCTTAATCAATTAATGGTTAAATAAAATGAGGTTCTTTAAGAAGTCTTTCCATGTTTTATTTGGTAGGATTCAATCTAAATTAATCCATGATGTGATTAATTTTATAATATAAAAGAGATAACAAATAGAAAGGCAAAAATTACTTATCAATTTTCATTCTACTATGTGTTTATAACATTCTTTTTGCTAATTTTTCCCCAACTCCAACTCTAGATAATTAACAAAAGATAAGTTTAAGATATGCAAATTCTATTGTTTCTTCTCTCCATTTAATTTTATTAATTACTGCTTCCTCAATAAAAATCGCATCTTCCAAAGGAAAATAATTTGTCTTAGATAAAAACTAAATATTTTTGTTATATCTTACTGATGCCAATTATGAATAAAATTCAGGGTTCTCCGAAAATTCGCTTTCAATATTCACTTGCTCTCTAACTCTTTACATTATAAATTTTGAAACTTCAATAGCTAATTATTTTTAATTTAAATAAGAGATTAGTTGATTATATTTTACAAATTGTAATTAATGTAGCATTGCATACAGATGTCTCAATTATGTATTAGGTTTATTGAGAATTATCTAAAATACAAATGTTTGATAATGTTATTTTAAATTTTGATTATTACTATTTCGTAAAATAAATCCCATGGATTTACAAAATCTAGATAACGATATATTAGAAAATTTTTTGCATTCACGACGATCTTTTACTACTTCAATGAATTCTTTTAATTACTCTTCAATTAGTTAAGAAAATTCACTCAGATTAAAATTCTTACTTATGACAGGGATGATGGAAATAAAATTCGATACTTGATTATTTTTCTAATATAGAATGTAATTTTAACTGATTTCATTAATTCTTATGCATTATTTAGCAAAATACTTTTTAAATCTCCAATATTTAAATTTTCTAATTGCGGTTAAACTTCATCATAAGTAGATGGTTCAAAATAATTGGATATTAAGTAAAAGTGTTTTTATTATAATATATTTAAATCTTTTTCAGCTTTCTTCATTTAATTAATACTTGTAATCACAATATCCAAATAAATCTTTATTTTATAAATAAAACTGATACAAGTTATTCAAATTTTTTTGATATAGGAGCTTTACACATTTTTTGCAGTTGAGTGAGTGAAAAGTGCATCTTAGAGAGAAAATTTATCATAATTAGAAATAATTAAAATTATTTTTGATTAATTAATCTAAATCTATAGAAACTATTTAATGAATTCTATTTTTTGAGAATATATCTATATCCAAAAACTATCTAAGACATCAACATGAATGAAATTAATCATCATATTTGTTTTAGTAGTAAAAATAAATCAAAAATAAAAAAATTATCTTAAATTATAATTTAATGTGTTTTCCACATACTAATTTTATTATTAAAAAATAATAGTATCTATATTTATATTAAGAAAATAGGTTTATATAGATTATCTTAAGTTTTAAAAAGTTACATCTAGATTTTAAGGAATTAATATTTATATAATTAATTGTTATGCAAAATTAATAATTTTGTGAGGGAAGAAAAATCGACTTAGGTTGGTTGACAGATGCTAAGAATGATTATTAGACTCTTCTTATTAAATCATTTAGACAATAATTTAAAGAAGAATAATAGAATATAGCAAATAAGGAACTGATTACAGATGAAATGATCATGAGTCTTTGTTTGAGCATCGATTAAAAGAAAGAAGAATTGGTAATGCAAAAGAAGAGTAGTGTAACAGGTGGTTATTTAGATAGATTAGTAAGATTTGATAAGCATATCCTCTAATAACTAAAAGATCATAAACCTGTAAAATAATTTCCTCTCTACTAAAGAGTATATGTTGAAACTAAAGCTGCTGATTAAAAGACTTGGTTCAATAAAAATGGTGATATGGCAAGATTATTATTAGAATTTGAAAAAGGACATTCTGGTGTCTATATATATAGAAAAGATAAAAACTAGGCAATAAAATGGTAAAGATATTTAATAATTGAAAAATTATTATAAGTTAAACCCAAACTAGTAGCTAGATGTTTTGAATATTGTTATCAAGAATATGAAGATAAATTCACATTTACTTGGGCATTATCATTTGCTTAACTATTAGGAACTTATACAACATAAATGAATTAAATGAAAAAGTAAACAGCTAAATTGGATGAAAATTTTTTAATATCTTTAGATAGATAAGTAATGAATTATCATATAAAAAAATGGTAAGCAAAGAGTGAGAAATAATATAAAGATGAATAAGATTACTAAGAAAAAATGAAGTAATTATCATTAAAAGAACAAGAATAATTAAAAGCAACTGAATAATAAAGGGAATTAGAAAGATAAGCAAAAGAAAAAAGAAGATTATAGTTATTAGAGTAAATGGTAACTCATCTTAGACCAAAGAATCACGAAATTAAAAGATTTTATAAATATTGGTAAGATAGAGCAGTTCATATACATCATAATAATCCTAAAAAGTTTTCTATTAAGTTTCTTAGTATGTATATGTAAAGTAATACATAATTGATAAGACCATAATTAGAAGTAAGATTTGTGTCTGAAGTATTTTTTATAAAAAAATTTATTATAGAGGACAGAAAATACTAGAGATATAGAAAATGTAAAAGTTTTAGATGGTTTGCAATATCATATTGATTAGAATCCATATTATACAACACGTTTATTAACTTAAATGAGTTAATAAAGAAGAAGAGACTTTACAACTTGGACTTTTAAAGATGGTATTCTTGGATTATGTGGTAATACTCAAATTAGTATTGAGAATTTAGGATTCAAAGACTATTTAGATCTTTAAGTTATTGATACGATTAGTAAATTATAATTATAATATATTAAGAAACAAATACAGCTTCAAAAGTTCTTAGAATATAATTATAGGATTTGGTTCAATATCTTTATGAAGGTCGATCTTTTTGGGTATAATTAGAATTTGGACCTTCTAAAATCTTTGTAGAAATGGATGTACTAGAATAGTCAAATATAGATCCTATGTTTTTAGATAGATTGAAGTTTATTTAATTGAATGGAATTCTAAGAAAAATAGCTGTAAGAATGATAGAACAAAGAACTCCAGTAATTCATTTTTATCCATTATTTAGACTCCTATAGTAGAAACTGTAAGATATAGTCTTGAAGTTGATAGATATAGTGAAGAAATTCAAACTCTATATTAGAGATTTTATATTGAAAATATATGTTTATAACCTCAGTGTATACCTACAGCTTGGTTTTCATCTTTAGATGGAATGGATAGAGTTGTTAAACCAATTACTGAAATACTTAAAAGGCATTTCTAAGAGTTTGCTGATACAGGAGAGAATGTTAAAATTTATCAATAATTAAAAAAAATTCCAAATCTAAATTTACCTTTGGAAAAAGATGTGATTGATTTTATGAATAAATTACCTGTTATTTAAGCAAATTAACACAAATAGTGTTAAGGTATGTTTATGACATTTTTAATTTATTGTAATATTAGAGGAATGTAATTGAATACAACAATACTGAATACATTATTTACTATTGCAAGTAAATTTATTTGCATAACTCATTCACACTTTTTTTATAAATTATCTAATCCTGTCTTTGGAAATAAATTTGATTCAGAAGCTTAAGCTTTTTGGCTTTTTGTCTCATTTTTGGATATTTTGAGAAATATTCATTATCCATTAATAAAAGAGGATGCTTTGTTTAGTCCATAAGAAATAGTCATTTAATTTTTAGATTATCAACATAAAAATGTAATGAAACATTGTAAAATTTATGATATTGCAATCGAAAATATAATATATGAAATATTAATTAGTCTTTATACTAATATTGTTTAATCTTTACCCTTATATAATATTTGGAGTTTGATAATCAGAAAGATGTCAACAAATAAAAATGTTTATCTTATAGTTTTGATTGTATTTATTGAGGAATTAGGCGATAAATTACTTCTTTGTTAAAATACAGAGGATTTTAAAAATGCCCTCTCTTTACAAGGTTACAAATTATTTAGATATTTTAGCCTAACTTATGGATATTCTATAATTAGAAGCAGCTTATTCCAGTTGTGAATCAACTCTTAATAAAATCATCAATTCTGAGTAATCAATACATCAATCGATTGAACACTCTAATATCCATGAGCCTTTAATATAAGATCAATGATTTATAAATATAATATGTAATTAATTTAATCAAATAGTTTTTTTAATAATACTATATGTTTTTTTAATACTCTTATATAATGTATAAAATTAATCATTATTTTTTCATCCCATTCTTTTCTTAGATCTATTGAATCTTATCATACAATAAATCAATATCAATTTAATCGATGAGTTTTGGTTATTAGGCCCAATCTCCAACCAAATATTCAACTCTTCCAATCATTTTAGTTCTTAATTCTCTATATTAACTCTCATTTAATTAAGTTGGTAATTCTCCTCCTAATTTCATTGTTGTTCCTTTTTTGCCAACAAATAATGTTTCAGTTGGTTCAATTTCTTCTATAAGTCCTTCTACATGTAAAGATTCAGCAACAGTCAACTACTATGCTAAATTTTAAATTTCTGGTAATTCTGGATTGAATCTAACAAATAAATAATAAATAATTACTTTTATTCTTAGATAATGTCATCTCTTTCACTCTAAATTCCTAATATAAGTTCTGCTCTTAAACATTCTAATAATTTTTTCTATGAATTGAAACTCATTTATAAATATTCTTTAAATTCATCTACTGTTAAAAGTAAATCTGGATGATAGATATCTTCTAAAGTCTCTTAGACTAGCTCTTTAAACCATTAGTCGATTGGTTGATAACTGATCCATTTTTTTTTAATACTTTTTCCAAATCTTCTTTCTATTATTGTAATTCTTTAGGAGTTATCTCAACCTATCTTTCAGCTATTAAATCTAATTATTTAAGTTAATAATTTATTCCTATAATTAATCTCTTTTATTTCTGTACTTTTAATCTTTATATCTTACCATAAATTTCAATTTCTTTTTTGGTAGCTAAATGAATATCATCTCTAAAATAAACACGTTTTACAATTTAACCTCTCCTAAATTTTGGAATATTTCGCCTATAAAATGTACTCATTTTAGATGATCTAGTTTCTAAAGCACCATATACATCATCTAAAGTTGTTTAACTAACAGCTTTTTCTTCTAATCCTGCAATCTAATTTTCATAATGGGTTTTGATCTACAAACTTAAGCGATTTGTATAGATGGCTTTTGATTTGAAGTTTGCCCATTATGATCCCTTAAGAGTAAGATAGTAATCTAATAACTTATCTGATTCTACTAAAGTTTTTTATCTATATGTATTATATAATGTTGCTCCTGCTCTCAATTTATCATTTAAATAATCTAATAATCTTTCAAATTACTTGAAGTTTTAAACTTGAAATCCATATTCTTCTTAAAATTTCAATACTTAAACTTCATAATTACTTCCTTACCTAAATAAACAATATATCTCTTCTAACTTACACAATAGAATGTATGAAAATGTAAACATAAGATTACTTTCTATTACTTTAAAGGAATCAAAAGTTAATGCTTCATTAATTTATTCGTCAATGACTGCCAATTCATTCAAATGTTTGAATTTTTTCATTCTCATTTTATAAACCTAAGATAAGATTTGTTCAAATGTATTCTATAATGGTTTAAATTCTTCTGGGCATTAAAAAAAGTCTTCCATTATTGCTTTTAAATTTTCATCCTTTGAAATTAAACCTTCTAAATTAGTTGGAATCTCTTCAGATTGATTCAATTGTTAAATTTCTTATTAAAGTTGATTTATAAGTTCCTCTTTGTTAGGTTATTAAATAGGTTGTTTTTATAAATTAATAATGATTTCATCTTTATTTTCCTTTAATTAATCTAATATTTCTTTGACTTCTTTTCCTTCCAAGAATTCTGATATGTTATTAAATTAATTTGATTATGTAACATTTTCAATTACATTCTTATAAAACTTATCAATTTATTAACTAAACTCTTAATAAAGATCTCCATATCTAGTTTCATAAAATTTATTTCTTATAGCCTAAGCTCTAAAAATTTAATCTGTTTATTTTTTATCACTTATTTATTATACAGTTTCTGGTAATTCATTTTCATAGAAAGATTTTCTATCATCCTTTGGGAAAATAAGTAATCTTTACATGGATTTATTCCAAGATTACTATCTTTTAATAACTTCAATTTCATCATAATCTTCAGTTAATTTATTATTCAAAATAGAATTTCTTACTAATGAAAATAGCTCTCTCTTAGGTTTAATTGATGCAATATTTGCTACATTGGCATAACCATTGAATCTTGCTTGATTGGCATTTTCAAAGAAATTGTTCATTGATTCTTCTAAAACTGTTTCTAAATCTTTTATATTATTTAAGTAGGATTATCTTTCTTCTATATATTTCTTTAAATTTTCTTCATATCCAACTATACTTTTTAAATTATCAATTTTTATTTTGATATCTCTTTTTAAATCAGCAATTTCAACTCTCATTTTTCTTAATTCCGAAACTCTAATAGATCCATCTAATGAATGTTAATTATTCTTCATAAATGAAGCTACATCAATCTCTTGATTTGCTCTATCAATTAATCCTTTTCTAAGATTTTACTCATTTAAAAAGAGTCTAATATTTTCTGGATATTCAGTATAGAAATCTTTAACAGGTTCAAGTGCATGAGGTAAATAATCAATTGAAGGAGAGACATGACTGAAAAATGAATCAATATTTTAAATATTTTCTTATTTTTCCATTTAACCACTATTAGCAAGATTAGAAGCTACATTGAATTCAGCTAATAAACAATCTCTCCATTACAATTTCTAAGCTTATCTTATTAATTTAAATGTAAGTTCGAGAGATAATCTAGGTTATGCTTCTAATTCATTTAAGATTTATGAAGCAAATTCATTTTATTCAGCCTTCAATTTGTCCATAATCTCTTAAACACTATCGGCACTAAAACATCTTGAAATTAAAGCCTTATCTAATTTGACTAAATGTTATCTTGATATTATTCCCATCTCTTCTAAATTATCTATGTTTAATTCTTTAAATTAAAGATATGGATTTGCAATAGTTTATTTTGATTAACTTACTTTATCACTTAATATATTTTCTTCTTAAAATCTTTTTAATTTATATAACATTTCTTAAGCTACTTATTATGCATCTTCATTTATCATTCTAATTCTTGTTTCTTCACTCAATTTTCTTAAGAATTTCTCTTGTCCTAATTTTATATTAAGAAGTTAATTCTTAACTTATTTAGGGTACATTTTTAAAGTAGTTGGTGTTTTATATTATTATGTTGTCTGATTGATAAAATCTATAGCTTAATTTCTATCTCTTAGATTTCCGAATATCAATTCTAAGTTTAATGCTTCCTCATTTTTCAACCATCTACCAGTTAATGCATAAAATAATCCTAATTAATCAGGTAATCTCGATAAATGAAATGTAGCACTAATACTTGTATAAATAATTACCCTGCATGAGGTACAAATCCCTTGTTTACATCATTGAATCTTATTCCTCCTTTTTATTCAAAAAATTAAAATGGAGTTGAACATGCTAATGCTGCCATCGATCCACTCGCTTCTCCTGTTATTACAGGCATTAATATTTTATTATATTTTCCAAAGTAGACTGCCAAATTTTATATTTATCTCAGGTATTCTATCTTCTCTTGTTAAGATAAGTGTTATAAATCTAAAAGCTAATTAAAATCGCATACATTTCAAATCTGTTCCTTTTGATTAACAATCCAACCATATAATATTTATCGTCTCATCTAAATCATAACTTTCTAAAAATCTATGAATTTGATTTAGCATTGTTGGAGTTAATATATTATGTTTGTGATGGTGATTTAGTTTAGCAAACACCTACTATCCAAACTGCTCTCCTAACAAATGGGATTGTTTGATTTCTGCATCAAATCTAACCACATTCTATGATCGAAGCACTTGTGTTGAGATATAGGAATACTTAATTTTAAGCATCATAAATAAAATCTTAATTAATCAAACCAATTTCTCAAGACTAATACGGGCTTCCAATATACTCTTCAATAATTCTGGTTTGTATTTATAAAGAAAAGGATAGTCTTCACTTAATTTATCTCTTTTTATAGATATCTATCCAATATATCTATTTCTTTTCTTTTTTTTCTTCTCCAACATTATACTCTATCTTTGACTAACAATTGGCAAATCAACATCAAGCAATGAACCAGCCCTTTCTAAACGATGTGTATTAGGTGTTTGTTTTCTTGAAACATCTAACGAAACCTATATAATATCTGATTAAATTGGTTAAGGTCTATATTCATATCTAAATATTGGTTAATAAGATTAAACTTAAGATTCTTAATCAATGTGGCCTTATTCTTTTTAAACTATTCTAAAAGAATTATTATTATTTTATTACTATTATAAAACAAAAGTGTCTTCCAAATCTTTTGGTTATAACTTGGGAATTCTGTCACAATTTCTAGCAAATTTTAATCCTCTTATTTCTCTCTTAATATTTAAATCAACTGTAGGTTATAGTGTCTAAAAATGAATTTCTCTAGATTGTTAATTTATTTAAGTCAATTCCAAAACTCTTTATTTATCTTTAAATATACCTCTAAATAATTACATAATTATAAATAGTACTCCAGTTCTGGATCAAGTTTAAGGCCAGCAATCTCACTAAGAATTACATTAATATGCTCCTTTATTTCTCTTAAACTCACCTTCTTATCAATCATCTCCTTCAGCTCTTCTTTTAACATCAATAAATATCTTTTCGGATCATCCTCTTTCCCAATTTTTGGCATTGAAACTGAATGAAATTAACCTTTTTTTATTGATTTCTATCTTTTAAATCTATTATTTAATTTTTTTTCTTCATTTTCTTCTTCTTATTCTTATTCTGCCTCAGAATATTCATCAACTACTTCTCTATTTCCTGTTTTATGTCTGCTTTTTCTGACATCTTATTAAGATTATTAT
Source organism: Paramecium sexaurelia (assembly GCA_000733375.1). Lineage (NCBI taxonomy): Eukaryota > Ciliophora > Oligohymenophorea > Peniculida > Parameciidae > Paramecium > Paramecium sexaurelia. The sequence continues at coordinate 104,731 of JPFM01000075.1, read as the reverse complement.
TAATTTTCGAATGGTTTATTAGTAATTTCTAATTTTGATTAATCTTTCTTTATTTATTTATTAGAATCAATTATTTTAGTAACTGATTTTTAAAATCTTTTTGTTTTCTCAGGACTTTTTGTACTTCTTTTAGACTTTTACGGAGAAAGATCACTTGATTATTAGGTAATTTAATAGTTATTAATTTCATCTTATTTAACATCCTATTAATAATTTATATCTTTTATTTAATTAATTTAAAGATTTGATTCTCTGCCTTAAGATTTATCCTATCTAGAATGTTTACTGTCTCTTATTAATTGTTTTGCTTCTCCACGTTATTCATTAGATTTTAAATTATTTTTAATAGATGTTTATCTTTATAATTTATTAGGTGAACTTTTTTTGACATTTAAATTATCAATTTAAACTTACTATTATTACATTATTTATTCATCTGAAGCTTCCTCAATACTATCTACTTTTGATTTTTTATTTTAAATTGAATTATAATTACTTGTATTTCTAGATGTTCTAGCTGTAGTATTATTTGATAATGATCCTGGCACTGATGATGGTACATTATATCCATAATCTAATTTTACTTAATTTTCAATAGCTTCTTTATGCTTTTTATCTTCCTTTGAAGATAATATTCTACTCTAATTTTAAATGTCTGGAGTTTTCTCTTTATCTGATGACTCTATTGTATTTTTTCTAAAATTGCTAACATTATCTTCTCTGGAGATATTTTCTAGTTCTTATTAAAGTTATCTTAATTCTTCTTTTTCCTATTCTTAACTAAAAAGTTTATCCTTAAGTTTTTATTATGAAATTCTATTCTACTAAACAAAATCACTTAAAAGTTTAATATCATCATTAATACTATTATTTGCATTTTAATTATGTAAACTAATACTCATATTATTATTGGTAATGCTCATATTTTATTAAATATTGTATTAATGATGACTAATAGTGTTTGAATTTTAAAATTTATTATCACTTTTATCTTTATAACTGTTTTCAAATTACCTTTAATCTTTATAATCAAGTTTCTAATAAAATTACATACTATTTTTTTATGGTTATTATTTAGTAACCTTATCAAATACTTTAAATTCATTTTCATAAGTTGGTTTTATAATATCTTCAATTGAATTCAAAGATTATTAAGACCACTAAGATTATAACATTCTTTCCTATCCTTAAGATTGAATTAAATTTCGATGAGTATTATTTTGATTACTACTTGTATTATTAGATCTACTATTATTTTCTGACATTACCAATTTTCTTCTTTATGGTGAAGTACTGACTGCTTGTTTTTCTTTACTTTATTATTATTATTATTTTGAATACTACAGAAAAGATTTTTGTAACTAACCCTAATTAGTATTTTTTAAATCCTTTTATTGTGATTGTTTATTTGAATCATTATTATTAATAAATTATTATTATCCTACAACATTCTAAAATATATCGCTAAATTCTCTACTACTAGGAGCTTCTGATTACTAAGGAATAGAACCTTCCGATTTGGACTCATTTTTAATTAAATTTTTTTATTCTTCATATTAAACTCTTGCCATTTAAAGAGCATCTTCTTAAAAAATAGAATTGTTATTAGATATATTATTAAATTCCTCTTAAGCAATTTTAGATAAGGTGTCAAGAATTGTTTTATGAGTACTCAACTAAATTTAATCTCCAACCTTAACTAGCTCTTTTAATTATTATTCAGTCTAGTTCATTTCATAATTTTTTCTAGCTCTTATTAAATTTGCATCTAATCCAACATTTGTTGCCAATTAAAGGATTTCATCAGAAAACAATGTTTTCTCTTATTACCATCTTCTAAACCTTGTTTTTGTATTATTTGATGTTAATGTTTGTTCTTTTTGCCATTCATTTACTGTTTTTTCAAATTCCTTTTATATTTAATCAACTGAGTTAAAAAGTCTTTTAATTTCTAAGACTTTAACAAAATTTTCAGCATCTCCAGTTCCTTTTATTCTATCTTATACTATATTTTTAAATGTAACATAATCATAGTATCCTAAACTTTAAATTCCTTATTCAGAAATCAACTGTATAATTCTGTTAACAAAAACATCTTATAACTGAAACAATGATTTATCTTTATGTTCTTATCCTCCATGTAAATCCAATACTTAATATGTAATAGATTTTCTGTATTCAGGAATTTATCTAGATGGAAAAGGAGGATTAGGAGATTTAACATTTCTTAGAATTTCCTAATAAAACTTTAGATCATCCTTTTATTTTTACATCATCAACATACAATACTCAGGATTTTATCTAACTTCCTCAGGATTCTATAATATATTTATTGGAATCGTTTATTTAAATTTTCTTGCTTCCTCTATCCACCATTAATTTATCGCAAAATGTCTAAAAATGTGCTTAAAGAAATCCAAATTCAATTCTTCCTAAAATCCACCACTATGTTACTAAACATAATTAATATAATTTCTTATTGGAAATGGAGTGTGAAGTGATGAATCCACTCTCTTAATTTCTTTCTTTTCCCATTTTGGAACCAAATATACATTTGTATTCCATTAAGATCTAGAATCAACCAAAGGTGGCTTGTGCTAACTAAGTCCTAATCCCTCTTTTGGAGGTGTTTGGGAAGGTTCTTTCTTTGATTGCAAAAATTTATGTTTTAGCTTATTATAAAATTACATTTAATAACAAAACTAGAAATTTTAACATTCATTAAATCTTCTTTTCTTATTTAATACTTAAAATTATTATTTGTGTAACAATAGCAAAATAGATTGATTATTTTATCATTTTTATATAAATATATTAGACGAAATAAATGCTAATTATCTTAAATTATCTAAATAAAACGTTTTTACATAGTTTTAGTAAAAAAGTTCTACTTTCCATATTTATTATATATACTTAGATTAGATAAATCATTATATCAATTATTTTTATCTTTTCTTGTCTTTTTGTTATTAGTGTAAGGATAAAATCTCGTTTTGTTTATTGGCAAGCTTATAATACTTTTATATAAATTATTAAATAAATCTAAAACAAATATAAAATCATTAAGGTAAAGATTTATTCATTTACTCCAATCTCTAAAATCAATCCATTATAATTTGTTTATTCCAGAATATTTTATTTTAGAATGAGAATGTCTACTTATGAGTCTAGTAATTATACTAAGATATTACTTCTTTGCCATTTAAATAACATTGTAACTAGACATAGGTTTTTTTGTAGTTCTTTCATATCTATACTTATATAACTCTAAAAATGATATTAATATATTTTCTTTATTATTCCCAACAGGCAATAGTCCCTAATCTCCCCAAATTGAATGTTCCTCATTTTCTTAATCATTTTCATCAACCAAAATTTTACTTGACTCCAAATGATACCTTGATTGATTTCTCCTTGTTTTAGGTGAGAATTTTATATCTGGTTTAATTTCTAAAATCATCCCTTAATATTTTTAGGTTTATAAGGATGATTCGAAATTCTTTTCTGATTTCAAGCAATTTTAGCTAGTCGGTTACTGTAAATCCAGTTTGAGAGTTTCAAATGCAACATCGCTTTTAATCCTGGAATGCATATACTTTTATATTAAGCCAATATTAGAAAATAAATATAATTCTTCTCTTAATTTAGACCAAAATATTCCTGTTTAATAAGCAAAGCATAAAAATATCACTTTATTTTTAAAATAGATTGAAAAGAAATCAACTATATAATACTCTAGATTTATTAAGAATAATAAAATGATAAAGTTAATGTTAAATAATATATTATTCATATTTTAACCTTCTTATTAATTTCCTCTCCAGTCATCCAAGATTATATTTAATTCTAGCATTTTACAAAAGTGTCAAAATCAATGTTATCTATTATAATCTAAAATCGTTCTTTGCTGACAACAACAAAAGCACTTGGACTATTGGTCTAAATTATCTAAACTAAGGCGCCAATTTAATCAGGATTTAATTGTTTCAAGTTGTTTGAAAACTCTACTTTCTCATTATGTGATATAGTTTGTTAAGTTTCTTCTTAAACCACTTCTTCAGTAATCTTTCTAACTTTTATCGAGCTTTAAGGTAAGTTAACTATAGGGAGATAATTTTTAACATATTTTTTAAAAGATTTCTCTAACTTTTCAGATAGTTTTGTAATCCACTAAGATAGAATGTATACTTACACTAGAAGGACCATTATACAATTTACAGTTGTCCCATATTATTTAGATATCATCTAAGCATTCTTCTACATACTTATACTCTGAATTTTATAGCTTTTTATGACAAGTGCCCAAGTCCATAGGTTTTTTTATCACTACTAAATAATCATGCAAGCCAAGGTTTTTATGGTCAACAGGTTGTCGAAACTCTAAACTATCATTTGAATCTATAAGCTATTATAAAATTTGATTTAATTTTTTTAATTCCTCTTTATTTATAGGTGTTTGAGCTGCTTTGATCATTCAATAATATTTTATTTATTTTCTTCAATTTTTATTTCTAGATTAAAATGATTATAAACTTAATTATGATATATTATTGCATTAAAATAATGTAATAAATATTGTTTTTGCTTTCATTTCAATTTTAACCTTTGCATAATACCTTGTTTCTTTTTATTATTTGATTCTAAAAAAAACCTTATTTTAAATTATAAAATCTATTTAATATCTTAAAGATTTATTAATAGGAAATCATTATCTATTTATTATAAGTAAAATTGCAATTTATTATAGATATCTTAATTATAAGTATTTAGTGTAATAATAATTATTATTAAATATCTTAAATTAAATCTTAGTAATATTGATTAGAAATTGCTCCTGCAATTTTATTGGTTCAGAATAGCAAGGATATGAATTTTGATAAAAATAATGATAATTTTTATTACATTTTTATATTTAAATATATTATTTACAAGAATGTCTAAGCAAAATAAAGGATAAAATCAAAATTAAGATGGATTAACATAAGAATTAGATGCATAAAGAAGAGACCTTATGAAGGCGATATCGACTCATAAAAATATGAAAGATCGTCTTGATAGAATGTAACTTCTTGGAATAGTAATTTTAGGGAGAATGAAAGGGATAAATTTGGAAATGAGAATATAGAGGTGAAAAGGAAGTTATCTGATGACAAAAAAGAATTAATAGATTTGATTGAATTTCATAAGAAGGAAAAGGAGGAATTGAGAGAAGAAAAACAAAAAATAGAGTTTGAGTATGGAGTTTTACAAAGGAAAATGGCTGATATAGATGAAGATTATAGTAAGTTTAAATATGTATTCAATTAGAAAAAATGATGGAAAAGTAGAAACAACTATTTGAAGCAGATAAATAGCCATTATTAGATAAAATAAAATATTTGGAAGCAAGATTGGAGAAGATTGATAGTTTTCTTTAGACGAAAGCTGATTTAGAAAATGAGAGAGCAAAACTGATAGAAACTTTGACATAAGAAAGAAAGGATAAACAGAGAGAATTAGCAGATAAGGAGAAAGAGAAAGTTAAGGAAACAGGTAATAAAATAATAATGTATTTATAAAGATCAGTTAAAGAAAGAAATGCTTCATAAAATTTAGGAAACTAAGTCATCTTTGTTAGCCTTAAAAAAAGAATAATTAGAAACAACAACAAGATTAACAGTTTTATAAAACCATTAATTGACAACAGAATTGGAATATCAATCAAAATAAACAGAAAAATTATTGTTTAAGAATTCAAAATTATCAGAATAAGTAACAAGTTTAAAGAGAGACATAGAAATACATAAATAAGTTGAATAGGAATTAGCAAAGAGGTCACATTTTTCATAGAAACTAATAAAGAAATTAACAGCAAAAATTAAAGAGTTAGAAGATTAATAAGAATAATAAAAATTAGAAGAAGAGGAATAAAATCATTAATAGAAAGAGATTCCTTAAGAACTTGAGAAGATGAGAGAAGCAGAGATAATGTAATTGGAAAAAAAAATAGCAAAATTATAAAATGATAATGATATATTGAGAAATGAAAATAATCATTTATTAACTCGATTAGATACTATTAGATTGGAAGATAATAAGTTTGCTAATTTATCTGTAATTTTAGCAAGTAATTTGGAATATTTAAAAAATAATTCAAATGAAGATATGAAGGATGTGATTGACTTATAAGAATTGTAAATAATAATTTCTATTAAATTTTAAGACGAGAAAAGAGCGTTAATGATTGGACATCAAATTAGAAAACCGCAATAATGAGTATACTGTTAATGTAAGCTCAATAATATCTTACAAAAAAAAATTTAAATTTATCAGATACTAATCAAATAAATATAAATAATACAATGGCTGAAAATGTTACTATAGTGGATAATGCAAATAAGTCAGTTCAATTACCAAGTATCTTTAAATATAAGATTCGTAGAAATAAAATAAGATGAAGACTAAACATCCTAACAAGGTTCAAAGAGATTTTAAGGAGTACCACTAGATATTAGTACTTAAATAGTAAAGAGTAACTTGAGAGAATGGGGAAAACCAGCAGCATCATAGTAATCCAGCTAGCTATCCAGAAAATATAAGTTAAAATGATTGATAATTTCTTTTTAAAATAATTTTATTAATATCAATTTTATGAGGTTTACTTATATAAGAAGACTTATATAGAAATATATGTAAAAATAAATAATGATTATTTTTTTGCTTATCAATAATATTTATTTTAGGTTTATAAGTGTGATTAAAAATAAAATTTAACGTAAATTAATTTAATATCTGTTTGCTAATACCTTTAATACATAAAATGTCAACGAATACTATAAAAATGCTACAATAACGTAATATCGATGTAGAAGTATCATGTTTTGATGATAAATTACAAATATCTCCCTCAAAATAAAATAAGGAAAATTCACATCATATCAAGGCAAAGACCTGTGATATGAGTGATCTTATTAAAATGTTACATAAGGTAGAGATATAAAGTACTTAACAAGGAGGTATTAATAAGTAATAGATTTTTATAGAATAAATGGAGATAGAATAAGATAGTACTCCAAAGAAGTAAATTTAGTAAGGAAAGACTTGTAGATACATTCCATTAAGGAGTGGATAAAAATAGACTCTTTAAGAAGAATTTTAATATAGAGAAACTGAAGATGAAAATTAAGAGCCTTAAAAAGGAAGTGATTACAAAGATTAAGGAAATATTTCATTAAAAGATATATACAAAATGCACGTGTTTGGATAATCTTTGTAGAGTGACTAGTTGCATTGGGAATCAAAAAACATCTTTCGATTCAATGATAATACCCCTTCAAAAAGAAAGATTCTCTAAGATATCAATCCATCAGTATTGGAAACTTATAATAATTTGATTGAATACAAAGATTAGTTCTAAAATAATTAAGATTATCAATAAAGTCATAGAAAAATAAATAAGGTTCCATTTAAAGTTTTGGATGCACCTTAATTATAAGATGATTTTTATTTAAATTTGATAGATTGGAGTTCATAAAATGTCTTATCTGTGGCCTTATCATCATGTGTCTATTTATGGTCAGCTTTTAATAATAGAGTAACTAAATTTTGTGATTTTGGAAATAATGATGTAGTCTGTTCATTAATATGGAATCCTATGGGAAATCAATTGGCAATAGGAACTGGATCAGGAGAGATTCACATATATGATTAAGAAAAGATGAAAAGAATGTAAATTATAGAAGGACATTCAGCAAGAGTAGGATCATTAGCATGGAGTGGACATGTATATATATAGAAATTATATTTTATCTTAGACTCTTTGTTCTGGATCTAAAGATAGATCCATAATACTTCATGATCCAAGATAGAAAAGATAGACTGGTAAATTTGAAGGACATAAATAAGAGATCTGTGGTTTGAAATGGTCACCTGATGAATATCAATTAGCTTCAGGTGGAAATGATAATAAATTATTCGTTTGGAGACTTGGATCATAGATTCCATTGGCTAAGTTTAGTCAACATTAAGCTGCTGTCAAAGCTATTGCATGGTCTCCTCATAGACATGGATTATTATCTTCAGGAGGTGGAACTGCTGATAGAACTATTAGGTTCTTTAATACTTTAACTACTCAATAATTAGATTGGATAGACACCGGATCTTAAGTTTGCAATCTTATGTTCAGTAAAAATGTTAATGAATTCGTCTCTACTCATGGATATAGTATGAATCAAATTGTTTGTTGGAAATACCCTTCCTTATAAAAAGTAATCATATCATTATATTCTTAGGTCACTACTCTAATGGGACATACTTCAAGAGTGCTATTTTTGGCTATGTCTCCTGATGGAGAAACTATTGTCACTGGCGCTGGTGATGAAACTCTTAGATTCTGGAATGCATTTCCAAAAAAAGAAGAAACTTAACCTACTAATACTATTTTGTTGCCTTAAATGATTAGATGAAAAGTTTATAAACTACTATATATATGAATACTAAACAAAATTAATTTTTCAATATAGAAATCTTTAAATCCCTTAATTAACCAATTTATTTTTATGAAGAGTTTCTATAGTTTATTTCCATTATTTTCCTCCCCAATTTACTGTAATAAATAATGCGCTAGCTTCCCCACAATTAATTTTATCCTTATCAAAAACAATTGCTTTCAAAAATACCTTCCTTCCTTAAATCTTTTCGACCTCACAACTTATTAAATAATCTTTATTTGTGTCAATTTTTCCATTAAATTTTAACTAGAGGTTTGCAGTTGCTGAAGGAGTGAATCCTGTCGCTAGAAAACTTAATTATCCAAATGCATTATCAATAATTGTTGCCAATAATCCACTATGCACATCATTGTTATTACCCCTTACCTCCTCTGCAGCATTAAATACAATATGAAGTTTATGATTATTTTCTGAACTTTTTATGTCAATATCTTTAGGAAGGTATATCCTAAAAAAATTGAAGGCTTTATCATTCTAGACTATCATATTATGAAGAAAGTGTCTCTCTGGTGAATTATGAAGAAAATCGATTATTTTTGGTTAAGAATAATTATTGTTCTGAATAAATTCTTGGAAGCTATGAAATTCTTCTTCTTAATTAGAGGTTTGTATCATCTTGTAATATTTTTAAGATGCATTAATAGCATATCCACAAACCCAAGCTGCACAAAATGCTATTGATTTTTTCATTAATTGGTTATTTTAAGTGTAAATTTGATAAATGATTTAAGCATGAACTTAAAATTTTATAAATACTATTATTGCGTAATAACACTAAACAATTTTATTAACTATAAGAATAAATTACTCTTATTTTATAATGTTAATCTTTGGAAACATTGAAGTCCATAAAATTTATAACAATTTATTTTTTTATTAAGTTTATAAAGATAGAATTAATTACTTCTATCATTTACTTCTGATTATGATAAATCTCAACTTAATTTGTATATTTCATTATAATATTTTTATTAGCCATTCTATGACTAGCATCTATACTGACTAATATGTATCGTCAACTTATTAAATTTCCTTTGCTATCCTTGAATGTCATTTGAATTAACTAATCAGTTATCTTAAAAGGTAAATTTACCATCTATAAAAATAATTAGGCTATCTAAGTTCAAAACCTAATTATGAAAAAAATTTTTATATTCATTACAAATATTTAGGTTGATGGAACTTAAAGTGTGTCTAAATTATTCAGATTAATAATCATAAAAAATATACTAGATAACAGATTACTAAATAAGATATTAAAAAGGTTTTACTTCTTATAGGAATAAGCACTAGTTTTATATATAAAAAGTGAGTTGATTACTAATAAACAAGATAATCTATGTTTACATAATTATAGTATTTTACTATATAAATACTTACCTTAAAATTAAACTAAACTATTGTAAAAATGCAATTAACTAACACTTTTCTTCACTTGATTTGGCTGGCTCTCTCTCTGATCATGTCTTTCTTAAACACCTCAATACATTCACAAGATAATTATTAATCTCTAAAATTGAACATTATTATTAATATTATATTTTATTTTTATACTCTCACAAATTTGCCTTGATGCCTAAATTTTTTTTCAATTATTCTCCAACTTTGACTATGAATTCTTCAGTATTGACATATTTATTTCTTGAAACGCTAAAATATGTTAGAAAATTCTTACTTATTATCATTATGTACAATGATAGCTAAATCCTTAGTCATAATACCATTTTCTACTGTTTGAATAACACTTTATTCTAAAGTAATACAAAATTTATGTAACTCCTTATTGTTATCCAATTTTGCTCTATGTAAAAGACCTCTAGTCCAAGCAAAAATACTTGCAATTGAATTAGTTGAAGTTTCTTTTCCTTACTAATGCATCCTGTAATGTCTTGTAACTGTTCCATGAGCAGCTTCTGCTTCTACTGATCCATCTGGACTTAGCAATACACTTGTCATTAAACCTAATGAACCATATCCTTAAGCAACAACATCAGATTGTACATCACCATCATAATTTTTACAAGCCCAAACAAAACCACCTTCACTTTTAATCATATATGCAACCATATCATCAATTAATCTATGTTCATACCATAATTTCTTTTATTCAAAAGTTTATTTATAATATTTATCATAAATTTCTTAAAAGATATCTTTAAATCTGCCATCATATTTCTTTAAAATTGTATTTTTGGTGGATAAATACAAAGGATAATTTCTATCAATTGCATATTTGAAACATGAATGTGCAAAATCAATGATGGATTCATCTGTGTTATACATACCCATTGAAATTCCTTTACCTTCAAAATCAAATACAGGATATTTAGTGACCTTTCCTTGTTTGTTTGTGAATACCATTTCTAATTTTCCTGGCTCACTTATTAAAAAGTCTGTTGCTCTATATTGATCTCCAAAAGCATGTCTTCCTATAATTATTGGTTCTTTCCAGCCTGGTACTAATCTTGGAATGTTTTTTATAATAATAGGCTCTCTAAATACTGTTCCATTCAAAATATTTCTGATTGTTCCATTTGGAGATTTCCACATTTATTTTAATTTAAATTCCTTTACTCTTGCTTCATCTGGAGTTCTACCAATAGTTAATAATTTACATTGTTGCACATTTAATTCCAACCTTATACTTTTTAATTGCATTAGCAGCATCAATAGTAACTTTATCATCTGTCTTATCTCTATTTTCCATTCCAAGATCATAGTAATCAATTTTCAAATCCAAAAATGGATAGATTAAGTACTGTTTTATTTGTTACCATATAATCTACATTATAAATCATAATTACTCTTGTCATTTCATCTCCATCCAATTCTACAACAGGATTCTAAACTTGAATCTTCATGACTTTAATACTATTTAATAATATTTATTAATTAAATTATTAAACAAATGAAACCAAATATTTGAATATTGGATATATTTTTATATTCTTTATAATATTTACACTTATAAAAAGGTAAAAATAGAAATTTAACTGAATAATCAACCAATATATTTGATAGATATTGAGATAAATAAATTCTTTAAAATTGAAGATCAAAATTAAAAATTTCCAAAAACTATCATATCATTAAAATATATTTATTATATATTATGATATAAAGTTATATAAGAATAATTTTCTGGATTTTGCAAAATTTATTATATCCTATATTTTGAATTAAGTTTTAATAAGACTTAATTAGATATTTTATAAATCACAAAATTTATATTAAAAAGAAACTTATTTAAGAGTATCCAAAATTTTCATCACTTTTACTTTTATAAAAATACATAAAATTCATTTTTCTCAGTGTCTACGCCTTTATTACATTCTTAGCAATTTAAAAGCAAAGATTATTTAATCATATTCAACGCATATTTATTAAAACATTGTTAATGAAATAAATGAGAACAGGAAAGCTTGATAATATTTTGCTTTTATTTAAACCTAGTTGTGCAAATTTTGCAGATAATCATCTCAAATGGACAAAGATATCTTTTGCTTTATTCTTTAGGAGTTTTAACAGCAATATACTATCCATCCTTAGGTGTAATGCTATTAATATATTAAAGGTATTATACTCGTTGATGTGACCTTCAATAGAAAGTAGAAATGTATTATTCAAAAGATTTATTTATTAACTATCAAGCAAAATTAATGTTTTTCGAATTTTTATGGGAATATTCATCATAATTGCTTAACCTACAATATTAATGATTGCAATAGCAATTTCATAATAGTGATTTTTTAAATCAAAATAATGACAATAATATTTTGATTCTTTTATAATTACATCAATAGCATATATTATTGTAAATATGAAATTTGCAATCCAGATTGCAAATAGAAATGCAATAATATAATCTAAATACTTTTTTGAGATAATAGATGAATATGACAAAAAAAAATTGTTTTACTTAATTTTAAAAAAGTACCTTAATTCTAAACATGCCAATGTAAAAATTATTAAACAAAAAACTAATTCTAAAATTGTGTAGGCCATATATGTGGGTAATTATTCAACCAAAACACAACCTATATCAAGTTCTAGAATAAAAGCAATAAAAATGAAAGTGCAAATTAATTGTAGCATGTGGATGCAATATTTTCTTCTAATAAAATTAACTTCTTCGTTTGAATGATCAATGGTCTGTTGTAATTACATATTATTTTTATTATCAATAAAAAATGAATTTGGTAAGTAATTAGTTGTAATAAGCAAATAATTACATTTTTAATTATAAATGATAATTTTTAATTCTAATTTTATGGAATTCTTTTTTGATATATTCATTTCACCATCTCATTTAAAAATTCATGTATAAATATCTGTCATCTACAACCATCCAATCATAAAACTCAGAAATTCTCCTTCCTGTAAACTAATTTATAATTCTATTATCAAAATATATAATTTAGGTTTAGTTTTAAAGAATAAACAAATTTATTATTTCAAGCTGCAATTATATTGATATATGGACTTAATGTTTTTTATAACTAAACCTTCACCCAAATGATAAATTTATCCTTTCTTCCTGTAATGATAATTAGTTTCAATCTTTTCAACAATACAGATATTTTTCATCTGAAAAACTTTAATAGAGTTCTATTAAGGAATAATACTTATCATTATGACTTTAATTCAGGAAAATCCCACATAATCTCAGCAATCTTAAATAAAATATTTTAAAAATACCATATAATATCTATCTTTAAATTTGCCAACACCGTCAATTTCAACAATATAACTAAAGTTATTTTCAGGATTTTTAGTGAATGTTTATTGAGATTTCCAATCGATTTATTGCATAGATTACCATTACCATTATTTCTTTTAGAAATAATCTCGTATAAATTATTTTGATTAATAATTTTTTGATTAAATCGTAAATAAATTTATTTCTAAAAAAATCAAAATCAAGATGCTTTTGTCTACATCTAAATTATCGACATCAAAGTTAGGAAAGTCCCAATTACAGAGTCCTTAAAGATCTACTGTTAATTATCTTTAATAAGATCTTGATTCTCCATCTAGACAAAGAATTAAGTTGTTGTCTGATAAATGGAATCATATCCAAAATGGAATAGATAAAGATAAATTAGAAAAGAGAGAAGTATTAGAGGAAAGAATTAAAATTATTGAAGATGTTCTTTCTTCAGAAAAACCAAAGGATGAATAAAAATTTAAAGTACTTAAAGATTAAGTATTAAAACTTCAAGATTAAGCTCACAATCAAAAATCTGAAAGAGAAGTATATAATTTGATTTATTTTTTAAGGCCTTTGATGACAAAAAAGAAAAAGACTTTAGAACTCTATCAGATAATGTTGCTTTATCTTTTGATCAAGAAAGAAATAGCAGAGGATAAGCTGAAATAAAACTATAAAAATAAATTGATGAAAGATTCTAATAAATCACACTCACTATCACAAGAAATACACATCAATATGAAGATAGAAGTTAAGCAAAAATTGCAGAAGTTTTGCAATAAGTTTAAATAGTAAAAAATTAATTAGATTAAGAAAGGAGATCAAGGTATTTTTAATATTTAAGTTAGAGAAGAATCATCAGAATCTTTATCAGAATAAATTGATTCTGAAATAAACTAATTCTCAGATTAATTATTGATTGAAAAGAAAGTAAGAGAAGAGACTTAAGGGAAAATCTTTAGAATGATTGAGGATGTGCATGGAAAATTGTAGTAGGATATTAATTTTGAAAGAAGGGAAAGAGAAGCTACAACAGAGGCTTTGTTAAAATTATTGGAAGATGCTTGCATCAAAATAGATAAAAATTTCAGATCATACTGAGTTTAAAATAAAAAAATCATTATATCAAATAAATATACAAAAAAACCTTAAATAAAGTTAAAATATAAATAAATTTTTTCTGTGTTTTATTCAAATATTTTGATTAATCAGATACTAGTATAATTGTTTGTCTTCCAAATAAGGCCTTTACTTGTTTTAGCGAGAAAATTTAAAGTTTTGTTTTAAGTTTTATTTTGAGAAGAATTCAAATTTTAAGGACTGACCTATTTAGTTTTAGTTGTATTTATCAATAATTAAGGGGGAAAATAACTTTTAGTTGTCATTGGTAAATCAAGTATAGGTTTTTATCTATTATTTATGTTTTTTAAGGGTTTAGATGACTTGGATGTTTATTTCTGTAAATTTGGCATCAATTTCATCATTTTAAGAGCTATTTTCTCTTATTTTAAAGAAGAAAATTACATCAAAATATTCTTAAGTAGTTTAGAAAGAAGAACCATTGCATTTAGTATTACTATTAGATTTTGAAGCTTATTGAATAAAAAAGCCATAATTTCTTTAAGATTTTTTCTTCTCTTTATTTTCTTCAGTAAAGAAATCTTAAATAATTCTTTATACCTAACGAGTTTCGTCATATTTTGGTTTTTCAATAAATTAACTAGATTAATCAATTGATATTTTTCTTGGCTATCTTCTTTTATTAGAATAAGATGTATTTATTGTTCTGAGCTATTAATGTTAAGTTTCTGGTCTTTCCATAATATCATTTGGTGTTTCATTAGTTGAAGAAGTATATGTTTTTCTAATTTATGCAATTTGTTATTATATTGAATTGTTTTATTTATGCCAAGGTCCAAAAAAATCTAAATCTTAAACTTGAATAGAATCTGAAAATGTATTACAATTCTTACCATCTTTATAATTTAAAGTCTCAAAAATTTCAGAATCTCTGCTAACTGGCTGTGTTTTTTGCATATTTAATTTATAAATTATTCCTTTTAGTAATTTAATAATATGTTATAAATGTATAAGAAATCATTTGTACCTATAGGTCTATAGTTCTGATTTTTTAGTCAAAGTTATTAATTGAACAGTCCTAATAAATTATATTTCCATATATATCAAATTGAAATTACTACATTTATACTAAGAGGTATTAATTAATAGTAATTCAAATATCGAGATCTTCTATATTTGCTAACCTTAAAATTTCAAACAATTTTAAATAAAATAATGATCATAAGCATTAGTTAATTATCTTACATATAAACTTATTAATTTATTTTAATTTCTTTGTATAGAAGAAAAATTGTTATTAAGAATGAGGTACCAAATAGTGAATATATTTTTTTTATAAGAGTTTCTTACTAAATTAATTACAATTCCATATACTCAAGTAAATTTAATGTATAAAAATTAGAAAATAACTTTTGAAAGAGACAAAATAGATCATTTTATAGCATTCAAGAGAATTTACGCAATAAAATATTGTTTATTTTTGAATAAATTAATTTGAGCATAATTTAATGGCCGCCTATTTTTCGAACGATTTATAACTACTGAAATAAAATATACTAATTTAAATATTTATTATTTTAATTCTAAAATAAATATTAAATATTTTTAAGTTAATACTTTAATAAGTAATATTATTATCAAATATCTAAAGTATCTTTAAGATTTTCTAATTTGTTTCGAGTTTCTTATAATGATTTTCAAAGGAAAATAAATAAAATCAATTTTTTAAGGATTCATATATTAATAGATGATGCGAAAAGAATTATTCAATTATTATAAAAAAGGTTGTTTATATGATTTGTGATATTATTCAAGCTTATTCTTAGCCTACTTATAATTCTAATTCTGCTATTCTTCTTTGAAGGCCAAGTAATTATTATTAAAGTGCAGTCTTTTCTCCTTTCAAAGCAGTTATTTATTACTACAATCTTGAATTCTCAGCTTTTTAATGAGCAAAATGCCTATGTTTTTGATTGAATTAGAATACCTTTTCATTTCCTCTTCAATTCTCATAAGTTCATTAGTAAGTGTTTTTTTGACATCTTAGGTTTTCATACTCAACACAGATTCTAGAGTATCTTTTTCTGATTTAAGAATTTGAACTTCTTTCTTATGAAAGTTCATTTCATCTTAAATTCCTTTAATAGTTTCCTAAAATATGATATTTTAATTTACTTCTAAACTCATAAGCTTTCCCTTTAAAGATGCAGGATTTTAAGATCCTGCAAAACTTTATCCAGTTTAAGCTAGATCATTCTTGGATAATGTATTTCCTGCTGCAGACTTAAATGCATTACTCATGAATAAAGTTATTAAATATAATTTATATATAAAATAAACTAATTGATATACATGTACTTTACATAATTATAATATATTTTATCACCAATCTTTATCAGCTTTCTCTGCATCACCTTATTATTCTTATTCTTCTCCTTCACCTTCTTATTTAACTTAGTTATCTGTAACACCCAATTAGTCATTGGTGATTTCCTTATGATAGAACAAATCAACCAAAACATCCCATTCTTCGTCTATATTTTAGCATAAAATTAATACCTTATCTCAATTCACCTCTTAATATCTTGACTTCTCTAGCCAATAACCAATAGATCATTGAAATTGATTTTGTTTCTCTATTTCCGACTGGAATTGGAATATCGACAAATTATACAGGGTTATCTGAATTGCATAATGCAATAACTGGAATGTTGACGTATGATGCTTCAACAATGGCTTATCTATCCTAAAAATTATTAATTCAAATATATACCAAATGTGGATCTGTGACAATCAACAATTATGGTTCTTAGAACTTTCCACTAGCACTGTTGGATTGATTTGTCAATGTACCTGGTGTCCATCTTGCTGATCTTGTTGAACTAGCATGAGTATAATGAGCAAATTTAATGACTGCTCTTTATCCAATTGGTCTTGATGAAACAACCTTAATTACTCATCATTTATCATACCATAACATCTTAAGGTTAATCAACTGCTGCAATAACTCTGGCAGCTAATTTAATGTGCTACCAGGTTTCCTCTAAATTAAGAATGTATGCACCACTATCACTTCTATGTGATACATATCTCTTCATATCAAAATGGAGTTGCTTTGTTCCAATATGGCACTAAAAGAAATCATATACATAATGTTTTTACTTATGAAGCAATCAATCTCTTAATGTCTTATTCTTTTCTGCTCATGCAATCAAATATAAATATCTATTTTTTTAAATATTTAACAAATCTCAATTATTTCTTAATCAATTATTTCTAACAGGTTTTTGCACATGCCAATACTTATTATCAATCCTTTAGACCCAAAATTAAGCATTCATAAATTAACAAACCATTTAACCTTTACCTATTACCGATAAAATTCAAACAAATTTTAAATAAAATTAAAAAAAATTTTCAATTTTTTTCATCTGCTTATAATTCTAGCTAATTTTCCTACTAACCTTTGGATGATATAATTGTTATAACTAATAAAATGGTAATTTTACACTGACTTTTAATCATATATTCATTTTGTTAAACATTTATATTCAAAAAAATAAGATTATTATTTAAAAAATACTCATATCATTCAAGCTTATTATGATAAAATATTTGATAAAAATGTATTTTAATAACACAATCAGGAATCTTAAAATTAATATCCAATTAAGTTTAATTACATCATTCAAATAAACCCAGTCTTTTAAGGTTCTTTTGAAATAAATGTAATTTTCTTATAAATTAAATCATTTAAACATTAAAAGGAAAGTAAAATCATCATGAATTCTAACTATCTCATCTCTGAATTTTCTAATTTTACTCTTAGAATTCAAAAAGTAGTTTAGTAAAAAAGACTTAAGTAAATATATTAAGTATGTATTATATCTTAGAATACAAAATTCTTTCCTTATCCTAAAAAAACTATATAAATTACTATAAGAAAAATTATCTTTATTAAGCTTAAATTATTATTTTTAAGATATAATAATGAATAGACATGTACCTTCAAACTATGTTTAAGAAATTTGAACCATCAAATATTATCCATTTGATAATAGATGACATGAAACAAATTAGTTGGTGGAATTTAGATTCCCCTACTCAGCAAATTGATTGAAAATAAGTATCAATGAAAATTATATTTTATTTGAGGATAATTATTAAAAAAAATTTTATAAAATGGGAGCAGCTTTGCGATCATTTTTTGTTCCAGTACCTCACTAAACAGTTTGTGTATTGTAGAGATTTGGAAAATACACAAGAACTTTAACTCCTGGTTTAAATTGGAAAATTCCACTGATTGATGAAATTGCATATGAACATTCACTTAAAGTATAATGATAATAATTTTAGGAATAAGCATTTATGATTTATGCATAAAATGCAGTTACTAAAGATAATGTAATCATTTAAATTGATGGTGTATTATATATATAGGTAGATGATCCTGTAAAATGTTCATATGGTGCTTAAAAGCCAATTGATTATGCTTAAGTAAAAAATGATTGGAAATGTATTATAGATTCTTGCTTAATCAGTTATGAGAGCTGAAATTGGTAAATTGACTCTTGATTAAACATTTGAAGAGAGAGAGAAGATGAATGCTTTAATTTTGTCAGGACTTTCAGAAGCTGTTTAAGAATGGGGTTTGAAGTGTTTACGTTATGAAATAAAAGACATAAAAGTCACAGAAAATATTAGAAAGGCAATGAATATGGAAGCTGAAGCAGAGAGAACTAAAAGAACAGAGATTTTGCACTCTGAAGCCAAGTAGCAATCATAAATTAATTTGGCTGAGGGATAAAGATTATCAAAGATATTAAAAGCAGAAGGATTGGCTGAATCTATTGTTATTAGATCTACTGCAACAGTTTAGAGGATTGAAGCAATATCTAGTGCTATGAGTTCTGAAGAAGGTGAATTAGCAGCAAGATTCAATTTGGCTGAAGAATATTTAGATGCTTTTAAGAAACTTGAAGGCAAATAGATTTTGGTAAACAGTGATGTAAACAATCCTAAAGAACTAATCAAAAAAGCTTTAGATATGGTTGATGTACGTTTAAAGTGAGAATTTATATATAAGATTATATCAAAAAAATAATTTAATACATTCTATGTTAAATAATATTTATTTATCATTGATTTAAATTGAAGAACTTACAAGAGATGATTAAAAGGATGAAGATAAATCAAATAAATTAAAGTTGAAAGAAGATTGAGATCTACAATTAAGGATGAATCTGCTAAAATTTAAAAGAAAATTGGATAAATTAAGTCTCAAGATTCTCTTAATAATATAAAAATACTAAAACTAAAAAAGATTTATTAGTTTTAGAAAATGTTGAATCTGATTCTTTTCAAATAAGTTAATAAATTCAGTAAGAATAACCAGCAAACAGTATAGAAGTTATTAAAAAAGAACATGAATGTTAATCAAAGATTTAATAACTATAATTCATTGTGTAAAATAAAAAAAATTGAATTGGATGAATAACAGAAAACTATCGATAATTTAAAATACTTACTTGAAAAATCATAAAAAATTAACATACTCGAAATAGAATTTTAAGAAACTATTAATCGTAGGTTAATTGATTAAAAGGCTGAATTAGGGGTAGTAATTAATAGATTGGTTTATACATCAATTAATAATGATAAAAAAGAACTTCATAATTAGGAGGAATATTTAACTAGTGAGTTGAAAGGTATATATAAGTAATAAAAGAGACAGTTGGAGGAATTGAAACTAATTTGCAAGAGAAATTAAATCAAAATCAAAATAAAGGTCAATATAAGAAAAATAGAAAAGAGAAATTGGATGAATTTAAAGAATAAACTATTAAAGGATTAGAACCAGAGTTAATTGAATGATTGAAAAGAATAAATTAGAAATCAAAAAAATAGAAGAAAATATTAAAAAAAAAAGAATTAGTGATTATAAAGTAAAGTATAAATAAATGAATAAGTTTATTAGAAAATACTTGAGAGGTGATTAAGAGGTTTGGAATTAATAATTTACTAGAAGGGCAGAAGCATATATGAATAGATAAATTGAAAAGATATAAAAATATTTAGAGTAGGATAGAATGATAAAATTGAAAAGATAGTTTAGAAATTGGCTGAAGAGAAATAATAACACGACCAAAATGCTTAAATTAAATATGAGAAATATAAGAGATTAAAAGGCAAATTAAGATGAAGAAATTATGTAATTGAAGAAATTAATTAAATCTTTGGGGGACTGAGAAAATAAAGAAAGGTTATGAGTATTAAGAAGTTTAAAATACTAATTAAGATTTATAAAAGTAAATAGAGGGATAAGAATAAGAGAATTAGTACCCATTAAAGGAATACAAAAGATTGAAAGAGAAAATTTTTTTGTATAAAACATGATAATTTATGAGATACAAAAAAAATTGACCTCATTTGGAGAGGAATAATAAATTAAAATAAAAGGAGTAAAAGAATCACTCATAAAATTAATAGGAAATAAATGGAAATGTAAAGAGAATAATAATGAAGTAAGATCATTAGATTAAGTAATTAAAAGAAGAATTGAGAATGAAATAATTCGTATTGTGAAAATTATGATGAATTATCAAAGAAATAAAGATAAGATTTATTCGGATAAATAGAATATTGAGATAAATATTATATGACTAATGTAACTATATATAATTATTTAAATTTATATTGTTATGCTAAACAAAATATTAAAATGAACAATCCATCTATTATGTAATTTACATAGAAGGAATCTGAATTTTGTTGGTTAGTTGGTTTAAAAGCAATAAGTACGAAGTAACCAATGATAACAATATGGTTGAAAAGTGATTAGAGAAAGATAGATTCATCACTATTAAAAAATGAATTTATGAAACAATTCTAATCAGGTTTTCTTCATCTTAATAGTATAATAACTGGAGATAGAAATAAAAATTCATAAATTATAAAAGGAATATCTGATACAACAGTTATTGCAATAATAAGAGTGATTAGAGAAGATGGAATCAAAGAGTTTGAATAAATAAGAAATGACTTTTAAAAATTAATAACAATTATAACTTATTTAAGTTTAACAAGATCAGTAATGAGTGATGCAGTAATGAAATTTTTAAGTAGTCAATCAAATGAAAGTCATTAATACCTCGATAATTTATTATCAACATTAGCAAAAATAGAATATATGAAAAACGTGATGAATTCTAATAAACATGATCCTATCAAAGATTCACAATTATATAAGATTTTATTTGGAAAGGGAAATTATTATGACCCATTTACAACTAATCATTAACCTGTTAATTAAAATTAACAATTCTAATAAGTTGGATAACAAAGTCATCAAGAAAAATAGGCAGCATAAGTATCTCCCATGATATAAGCATTAACACCATTATCTGAATAAAAATAACATTAATAGTAAATGAACTAGTAAACTATTGTTCAGCAATAATAGATAATTAAATAAACTAAGCCTTTAGTATAGGTTGAAGATTTTAGTGAAGATTCCGGGGATTCTTCAGTAGATTTGGGGAATAAATATATAGTTAATGCTAAAGCATAGAAGTAAAAAAATGACTCTGACAGTGATTCTGAAATTCAAGAGATTCCTAATTTTAAGATTTGATATTAATACATAGCTACTAAAATAATTATTATTTTGGAAATCCATAACAATATATTTTTATGTATAAAAAGATTCAATTCAAACTACCAATATTTTCATTTTGCTAATTATCTTAATTATGATGCTAAGTATATTAAGGGATTGAAATCCATTGCTTCTCTTTATAACCTTAATTACAATTTTAATTATTCTAAATCATGCTTATCAGGGACTTCTTCTTCTCCTTAATCTTCTTAAATCTGTACTAATAAATGATTAATTTCTTTTTTGATATCCTACATTGTAAGTTCATCTATGGAGGTTACTGATTGCTATTAAAATTCATTTTAGATAGGCATCAGTTATTCTAATTATTTTCCAATCTATGAATTATTAATTGTTTTATTTTCTTAATTATCTGCCTGACCTTCAGAATCACTTCCAAACTCAGATCCTAATTCTCTTTTTAATCGATTTCTTTCCACTTGTCTTTTTTCTATTTTATCACAAACTTTTATTTATTCTAATCTTTCCTTATGTTTATTTACTTCTTCTGTCTTATCTACATATTCTACTAGTTTAGCTAATGCTGTATGAAGAATTGGAAAAATATCTTTTTACAAGTATTCTATTTCTTCTATTGTACCTATTATATTATTTGTTAACTCCATTAAATTAAAAATATTCAAATAATGACACACGATTATGATTTTTGATCAAAATGCTGAAAAATAATTTTTAATATTAAATATTGATGTACCAAAGAAATTAGAAAACTTAAGAATACTTAAATCTTAATTTTAAGAATTATAAATATCTCATTTTCAAAGCAAGTATTATAAAATCATAAGAACTTAGGGAATTGAGTAATTTTGACAATTAAGATAGTTAAAATAACATAAAATTAATTTTAAACTATGATTCTCAAAATTTTAAATCAACTTGAAGTCTTAAATTTGAATTCCAATAAAATCAAAATTATTAATTGCAAAGATTTAAAATCTCTAATTGATCTTTATTTAAACATAACTAATTTCCTTATTGGGATCATTATAAACAGTATTAGAATTGAATTTATTTCTAATTAGCACAGTAAGATTATTAACTCCAAACATTAGATCAGATAAATAGAATAGCTGACTTAAATGAACTTAAAAACTTACAAGGAATAAAATACTAGATTTGTTCTTTAATAGTGAAAGAAAAAAGAACTTAATTTGGGATGATTTAAATTATATTATTTTTTGACTTTTAATTCTTAAAATAAAGAAATTTTTAAAACTTAATTAAAAAATTTCTAAAAGGATACAATAGATGAATTGAAATATTATTTAGATTAATTAAGAATTTAAGGAGGAAATATTTTAGAGGATTATTTTAAATTATAGAAAAGGTATGCTAGATAAACAATAATAATTGATGAATTAGAAATTTGATTATAATAAATATAGGAAGAATATGATTATCAGAATAAACATTTGAAAGATAAGAAATAATAAATTGTAATTTTTAATAGGAGATAGAAGGATTAGTTAAAAATTAAAACAAAGAGATTAAGCTTGAAATGTAAGAAAAAGAAGTATAACTCTAAGAATTTAATTAGATGTTAAGTAATGCAAAGGAAGTATGAATAAAAAAGAAGATAAGATCAGAGAATTCTTAATCTAATATTAAGGAATAGAAAAGTAACTGTTTATGAAAGATAAATAAAATGATATTAAAATGAACCAGAAAGATAAATAAATAGTTGAAATAAAATCATATTTTTAATAAACCTAAGAAAAATTTGAATTTAATGATCTAGGAAAATATATAATTGAAAACTAAAGCTAAAGAGAATTAATAAATTTTGCATAAATTATTTTAGTAATGATAGTCGTTTTTAATTTTTAATTAAATAAAATAATGAAAAGTGCTTTATTAGTTTGTCTTGTTTTTAGTGTATTTAGTGTTGAGATTACTCTTAATAATGTTGCCACAACATAAGCACTTGAGAAATTAAAAGAATCTTAATGGGCATCATTTATAGTTGACTTTGCTGAAGTTGAGTTATCAAGTGGAGGAGCATTAACAGAATTAGTGGAGGCTATTAATCAATTAATAGATTAATTAGAAGAAGAATTAGATGATATCCATCATGCCTATTCAAGAAGAACAGATGAACATAATCGTGATGTTACTAGATTAGAATAAGAAATCTAAGATGCTGATAGAGGTATTAAAATTATACTAAATCTTTATTAGATATCTTTAATGGCTAAGATTTTATTGATAATGTTCTTATTCCATAAAAAGAAAGATTTTAAGCTGCTTTAGCATAATTGAAGACAAATATTGAAGAAAACAGAAGAGTTCTTGACGGAGAAACTGTTAATAGAAAGAAATAACATGAACAATTCTTATCTAATATTGCTGAAATAAATGAAGCTATTGGTGCCGTTGATGAGTCACTTGGATTATTATCATAAATCACAAATCCATCCCTTGTTTAATTCAAGAGAGTTTAAACAAATCTTAATAGAATCTAATCCACATTCTAAAATCATTCTTCATTTGCTCCTATTATTAGAGCATTACTTGAATTAGCTACAGAATAAAATTTTGCCGATTAAGGCTCACTTTAACAAGTAAATTTAAATATCAAATGATTATTTATAGCTTGTTAAAATTTTCAATGAGTTGAGAGTCTAATTTGTTGATTCACTCAATCAAGAAACAGCAGACGAAAATGCTGCAGAAACTAAATTTACTGAGAGAGTTGCCTAATTGGAAAAAGAGTTCGCTGAATTCTAAAGAGCAGTCTTAATCAAAAACTCTGAATTAGCTGCTAACGAATGTAATCAGATATCATACTATATTTAGAAAAATTAGGAGAAACAATCGTCTATGTTGGTTAAAGAAAAGATGATAGAGCTACTCTGTCAGCTTAATTACAAGCAGAAAATGATAATTATGCTGCTGAAACTGATTTGTATAATAGAACTGTGTCTGAATACAATAAAGAAATAGATATTAGTAAGTAGGCTCTAGGTTTACTCACTTAACCAAGTTTCGAATAATATGTTAAATCAAAGGTAGGAATTTGAAAAAGTATTCTATATTACAATCAACAATTTAATTTAATTAAATAATATTCTTAAAATAGATTTCTTTTTAATAAATTTTCATCTTAATATTTAAACCTTACTAGCTATTATACTAAGTAAAATAACATTATTTTATAACTTAATGCTATCATATCCTTACAATTGGCCTTTTCCAAATAGAAATGATCTAATGAATTTATCTACTATTAGTATAAATAATTGAATAAATGAGAAAATTAAAAGAATTTGTATATGATAATTGAGCTTAATCTACTATGTCTATAAATAGAATTGATGGTGCTGCTCCATTATTAAAACCTCATCAATACATAAATAAAGAATAATCAAAATGGTGATATTCCTGGAACTAAATCTCGACCATTAATAAGATATACATACAGATTAGCAATTAATTAATGATTGATGATATCAAAGGGACACATCCTTAAATCTGTAAATTTAGACTAATCGATAACCGATTAATCCACTCGAACCTATTTATAAAATCGAATCTTATTAATAGGCAGAACCCTATTAGAATAAATTTATTAAGGATAGCTATACAATCACTGATATTAAAGGAACTCAACCATAGATAATTAATCCAAAATTAAAAAAATAACCTAACCCATCTTCATCCATATGAGAATAGACTGGTTCTATAGGATTTGTATTTTTTATATATTTATGCAGCATATCATTGTTGATATCTTTAACTTCAAGAGAACTATTCCTAACTATAAAGATAATTAAGAGGTAAAATACCTTTTTATATTCGTAAGTTATAACGTCATTTTAATTTATAATATTATAATAAATCAGTATTACAAAATCTTAATATAGAAAGGAATTTCATTCAAATAGGATTTATTAAAGGAAGCGAAACTAAATATATCATCCAGTAATAATTAATAAATTTTCATCTTCTGCCCTAACCACTTAAGATATAGTTGGGTGCATAATCTGGATCTCATTCTTAACAATTCTTTAGGACGAATGATAGAAAAGATTATAAACAAATTAATAATATTTAAGATATTGATGGAGTACAAGCATGATCACTCAAAATGGGAATTATAAGTAAAAGATATATTGATGCCTTTATATTAATTGCCTGGAAATACTTAATTAAGTCAATATTCTTTATAAATTTTCAGTTCCAACATGTAAAAGAGTGATTTTAAATGAATGCTAGTAATTAAACGTTTACGAATGCTTAAAAATCAATTATCTTAACTTAATAATGAGAGAGTTCTGCATAATAATACGTATATATAATATTTAAATAGCTATAATAAAAATTCGATTATGTAAATTGTTAATCTAGTAAATATGTTATATATCATATATTTTCTTTGAAAAGTCGACTAATGGAAGTTTAACTTGCTTTTACATCAATATTCTCTTTGTAGAGCGAGGATTTTCTCACTTCAAAACAAGCTGATTCCTAAAATATTATTAAATTAAATATACTTTAATATTTTTCAGTTCCAATCCTCTTTTGTTAAATGCTTCAAATTCAGCTTATACCATCATCAAATCTTCTTAAACTCTGTGATAATCTCTATTCAAAATTACAAATTTTTCTTTCCACATTTCTACTTCGTTTTACAAGTAGTTTATTTTTTCTTCCAAATCTATTTATTATCTTTAATTTGTTTAATCACTAGTTTATAATTATCTGTCTAATTCTACTAATTACATTTATTTAACTTTAATATCGTCTAATAACGTTTCGAGTTTAAACTTAAGAGTATTTTCTATTTCATTTTTATTTTCTAATTCTTTTTATAAATTTTTTTATTATTGATTAGTTTATTCATTCAGATATCTTAATTATTATTCTACCTCTTGCAAGTGAGATATTTGAGCTGAGTTAAATTAATTTTTTTTGTTGAGCTCTTCATTAATCTCATTTTATAATTTTAAGTCTGATTTTAATTTTTAGCATTAATTGTATAAATCTTTTATATTAATTTATAATTAATCTATTTATTTATTCTATTCCTCTTATATTAATAATTTATCCTCAAATATTAAGTTTTATGATTCATTTAACTTTTCAATTTCTTATGATTACTATTATAATTTTTCTTTTAAAATTGTATTTTCATTTTAGATTCTTTATAATTCTAATTATTATAATAATAATTATTCTTATAATTCTTAATTTCCTTCAACAAAGTTTTCTTCTTTTAATTGTTATTGTTTTAAGCAATCTTATAATTCTTTTATTTAAATTTAAGTATCATTTTAAAGTTAGAAAACTTTGTCTACTAAATCTTCTTTTTATTATTGTAAATCAATCATCTATTTTTATAATGATTCTATTAATTCTTTTGATTTTTAACTTATCTCTTCATTTAATGTATTTTAAAGCTCAAAATTTTATCTTTAACTTTAAATTTCATTTTCTAAGTTACATTTATTTTTTTCTAGTTCTTCGATTTGAACTTTAGATTATTCCAAATTTTCTAATAATTCATTTTTATTTTCAATCTCTTTATGTAAATCAATTACTGTTTACTTTTCTTTACATATTATTTATTGCAAATTATTTTTTAATTCTTCATTAATAATCAAATAATTTTATAATTAATTATTATTTTATAATGCTGCTTATGCTATTTATTATGTTACTTCTAAACAAAGTAATTATATCTTTTCCTCTTGTTCTTAAATTTAAGATTTTAACTTTTCAATTTAATCATTTAAAGAATTTATTAAATTATCTTTATCTTAAATATCTTATTTAGTTTTATATAATTCTTCCTCCAAATAAAATTTTTCTTAATTTTTTTACTCGTGTTAATTTAATTAACTCTATAATTCAATTTGGAATTTCTTTGTTTGATTATCAATTGAGTTTTAGAAATTAGTAAAATTTTAATCACTAAGAATTAATTATTCATTTAAATGGTTATTTTATTCTTGATAATCTTATAATTAAGATTATAAAAGCTCAATCATTTTATTTAAATCCTCTTTCTAATTTTCCAATTTAGATATTTAACAATTCTTTTCATTATCAAGATGTGATTCTTATTATAATCTTTATTCCAATAAATCAAGATTTTCTTTATAATTAGAAATTAAGGAATCTTTAGATTATAATAATTATTAATTTTATATATCTTTTTAAGATATTTCCTATTTTAATTAATGAATAACATTATTTGATGTTTCAAATTCAAGTTCGTATTATTTGATCCTTTCTAATAAATTTTATATTTGAGAATTTCTTTCTTCAATTACATTTTCTCCAACTTACAATTATCTTTCATAATCTTTGATCCTATATTCTTATTATTGTAATTAATCATCTTTATCTTAATTTATAAATTTATATCTTTCCATTTCTTAAGTTAAAGTGGCATAATCTTCTTCTAAATATTATTTAGATTTAATTTATGATGTAAGTGATTTAATTTTTTCCTCTTAAATTTAATTTGTAGATTAAAAATTATAAATTTCAGAATTAAGATATTAGACTTCTTGTTGATGATTTTTTTATGTTTCCTCTAACAATTTTCTCATACTCTCAATTTCAATTGCTGTGCTCATCCATATTTATTATTCGCCGTCATATTTATCTATTTAAAGTTCTAAATCGTGCATACGTTAATTTAATCTAGTATTTTCTTATGTCAATTATTCAATTAGATTTTCCTTATTTAATTTATATTTAATTTACATGTGCCTAACACTTTTTATCATTACATAGAACTACAGTTCTTGTTTCGATGGCTGGCCTATTTGAGATGGTAGTAATTGTTGCTTTAGGTCTTGTTTAACAAGTTGTGACTTTAGCTAGTCTACTGCATGAATCTTAACGTGCTTCTCTTGATGGAGAACTAATTATACGAGTTGTTGTTATTGTTTGGGTTTATAACAACTTAGGTGATTGAGGTCTCATTACTTTTTTTATATTATTCGTTAAAATTATTAATAATTTTAATACAGTTAAATGAATCAAGCTCAAATAATTCATTAAGTGCAACAAGTATTTAATAAGCTATCCTAAAATCATTCACAACCAATCAGTAAAGAAACCATTCTCAGATTTTTGGATTAATAATCAAATAAAATGTATGACAGAGTTTTATTTGAATAACTTTACTCAAGAATAAATAAGAATGTCAATAGATAAATCACAATTGATGACTTCATTTCAATTTTGATGGAAGCATTATAATCATTAAAAAATAAAATATCCATTTTAGAATAGCAAGTTGCATAAAAATAAATAAAATTAGATGATGATCAGTATCACTTATAGTAATTACAATCTAATGAAGAATATAACTCTCACAAAATATGTAAAGGAAGTAAAATAAGAATTACTATTTTTGATGCAAAAATTTAATTTCCTGGAAATACAAGAGTGGCAATCATTTTGGGTTGCGAAGATACTAAATACTCTACTTAACCGGCGAATAGATAGAATCCTATTTGGAATGAGAAATTTGAATTTAATATTAATACAGGAGAGGAGGAAATATATATTGTTATATTAGATGAAGAATTAATAGAGAAACAAGAAATTGGCGGATAAGCAAAACTAACCTTATAAGATTATTATGATTAAAAGCCTCATGATATCTAATTATAATTAAAAGATAAATATGGAGTTGTTCAATATTCTACTATTAATCTAAGAATTCAATGGGTTCATTCATAAGTAATTTTTATTATTATTTTAGACTAAATATTTTAAAGAATCAATCAAAGAAAATTAATAAGTTATTGATGATCTTACTTAAGATATAAATGAATATAAAAGTGATATCATATAGCTCTTTTATCCTTTCGATGAAAAGCATCAAAATCAATAAAATGAAAAATATCTTGTGACTGAACAATCTACCGTCCAATAAGTTCATGATTTTCAATTTTATGATACTTCACAAGCATAACTTTGGGTTAAATTAGCATTAGCTTTTACTTTACTATACTTCATTTTAGTTTTAATTGCTAATCTTTTTAAAACCCAATATGTGGATGTAAAATACTACATTAAAAATAGTTTATAGTATTATTTTACAGCTTATTTTATTATATGAATAACAATAAGTTGCAATCTTTGCTACATTTTAAAATAATATCAGCTATGATTATAGTGACAATTATTCTAGATATAGTTTGGTTTGTTATTTATACTAATCCATGGACAACTAATAGTGTTCTCTTTTTTTAATTGGAACACAGCTTCTAAATGTATGAAGTTATCATATCATACATATTATTAGGTATCAAAGTAATTTCAATTTATAATTATTTAGGTGATTCTTTTAAGTATTTATATTAATTTATATCTCATGTGCCCAGATAAAAGAGCAAATATTTATGATGCTCAATATGAAATCATATTTGGAATTAATTTATCAAGAAATTTAAATAATGATAATCAAGATTCTTATAGCTTCAGAAATACTAATCATTATCTTCACCAATCATTTTCTAAAAATATATGATATTTTTGAATTAAAAACTTAAATTTAAGTTATAATAATTAATTATGAATTTATCACATAAAATATCTACTTATTTATCAATAATATTATTAAAAACAGGTTAATGTATTAATAATTCTATTAAATTATTTAGATATAAATTATAATTAAATCCTTTTATTATAGCAATATTCAAATTTCTTTTTTATATTTCATATTGAACTAATGTAATCATAATTAACGAATTTTAAATTGGTTATGATCTTAAGTTCATTTATTAAAAATTATTCATTTTTTTAGCATATATTTTATGCTCTAATGTACTTTTGGAAAGGAATCAAAATCTAAGATAAGTTAACAAAATCGGTTGCCTTTAGTAATTTTCTAAATTCAAATAATTTGGATTTATAATCATAAATTTTATTAAAGTGCTAGCAATTTTAATTTTATCTAGATAAAAACTTAGAACGAAGTTTGGAGGAAAATTTTCAGGACTAAAAATCAAATTAATTATTTGAATTCTAAATTAAATGTAAATTAATCATATCAAACAAAAATGATAACTGTCTTCTTCATTTCATCCTTTATCTTCTATTCTAGCGATTTTTATTCAAAAAGTCTACTTTTATCTACATTTCTAATGTAATCTATCACTCCGCAATCGTATAGTTCTTAAAGTTCGTGTTCTTATAAATGAGGCATTTCTCTCCATGTAATCTACCTTCCACATCCAACTTTTTTATCATTTTCTTTAAGTTGATATGTTTTTTAGGTTTTTTAAATTTCCTTCTCTTAATTATATGTAACATTATTCTCTTCAAACTTAAATCTATATTTTCTAAATGAGCCCGCTTAGTTAAAATGGGCATCCTGATTCGGAAAATTACCACAAGTAGTCAAGCCATCACAATCTTAAACTCTGATCCAAACTGTTCTACAATCCTAATATGGACATTTTCTAATCCAATTATAACAATGCCTATCATCTAGTTTCATTTTTTTTTATGCCAATTAAATTACACCTTCTACCTCTGATTTTAAATTATTTTTTAATTATGCATAAACAACGAAAACTGAATCCTACTATATTTGTTTATATAACTCCTCAAATAATGTTTTATTATTTTTTTCGTATCCTTCAATTAATTTAGTTGCTTCATCTTTGAATTCTAAAGTCAAACAATGCATGATATCAGCTAAATTTGGATCTTTGTCACTAAAAGAATTTATGAAACCTTTGGCTGCAAGTCCTTTTTTTCTAAAGCTTTGAGTAAGTTAATCCTTAGCTGAAAGCAATAAATATTCTGCATCATCGCTAATATCAATAAGATCAAAAAACGATTGTATTTCACCCTCAGTTAAATAACAATCTCTCCCTTTTGTTAACGAAGTTTTTAAAATAACTTAGTCGATCATATTACAAATTTATTCTCCAGTATGATGTTTTGATACTAATAATAGAGAATGAACATTTAAAGATTTAGTAAGATTTTCCAACTCCAAAATCCTTTCTTTTTCTGTTGTCTATTTTAATTTGTAGTTTGATTAATCTATATCTTGAGTAACAGTATCCCAATGTGTAACAGCAACTGTTATTATATCTTTGAATTTTCTAAATTAATAATTAATCATTGGCTTTAATTGAGTTAGCATCGTATCAGTTCTATCCAATTTAATAACAATAATAATTTAATGAACAGGTCCTTCACTTAATGCAACAGCAATTCCAGCCACATGACTTAGTTTATCAGATGATGAACCTAACCCTGGAGTATCTAAAATTTTAAATCCTCTTCCATAAGCACTATCTGTTAAATATATATTTCTTGTCACTGATTATCCTCCTGCAGCTACTTTCTAATTTTTATTACAACACCTATTAAAAATTGTTGTTTTTCCTTGTCCAATTTATCCAACTAAAACTATTTATGGTTTTTTGTTTGATTGCATTTTAAATCTATATGTTTTAGCTTTAATAAACCATAGCTATTTATATGGCTTCGTTTTCTATTAAAAAAAATCTATTAGAGAAAACTTAAATCTTAATAGAATTTTATCAATTTATATTTTGAAAAATTCCTATTAAATATATAAAATATTAATTAAATGAAGAGCCTTATCCTAATTCTTGGTGAGTAAAAGTCTATAAAGGATGAAATATTTCAAATGCTAAAACCAAACAACGAAAGTCAATTACTAACATAATTTGATTTTCTACCTTATTTTATTTATTAATCTTAAACTTAAGTGATGTGCTTTCCAGGACTCACAGACTTAAAAAGTGAAATGCTTCAAATTATTTATAAATTTAGTCTTATTTTCAACTAAATTCATATTGGATTTGTGATTCAAAAATAAAATTAAATTGAAATAAATGAAGAAATAGAAAATATCAAAAAATAATTAATAGATAATTAGCAAGATAAATATTAAAATACTTAAAAATATGCATCCTTTTTTTATTTTTGTGATTAGGAACAAAGTTAAAGTTCTATTGCTAATGTTCATAAAATCAATATTAAAGAATAATAGAAATCAAAGTAATATCTAAAAAAATGGTTAGATTAAACCTAAAAAGAAATTTAATGTATAAAACTTGATTCAGCAATGTTGGAATTTTTTTAAAAATAAGTAGAAAAAGAATTTTAAAAATTAAACAAATAATGCTCAAAAGTTTTATAATAAAAGGAAGATTTATTATTGAAATCTTTAGCTACAAATACTGGATTGGAATTAGTAGATTTTGATGATAATTAATATTATTATTAATCAGAAATTTTTTCTAATTTATTGCTTCTAAATCAGAATTTCAAAAATTTGAGGAGTTATATTACTTCTTCGATTTAATATAAATACCTAAAATATTGTAATACATGTAAGGAATTATCTTTTAGCCATGACTCTAGATAGTATGGAATAAAATTTGATAATTGTACATTTTAACTATATAAAATTGAGAAATAAACTCCTTATTGCTCAAACTCAAGCAATCATTATTTAAATAATTATATACAAAATGATACTTTAAAATAGGTGATCACAAATAAGTTTTTAAAATAATATTAAGAATTGTAAATGAAGAAATTGAACGCCTCATAATAAATAGAAGAAGAGAAATGCACTGAAAACTAATTACCAATATTATTAATTGGAAATAATGATTATTCTAGAAACTATTTAATCAGTAAGCTTTGTTAACTTTCAGACTAAAGGGACATATAGAAGAAGAATTAGAGCTTTACTAAATACTTTGTAAATGAAAGCAAATATGCATTTTATAATACTCAAAATTATGATACAAATTCAGACGCGTAGATTTCTGAATTTTCAAAATTTTTTGCATCCTAACCTATAAAATTTATATTTTATGTATTTGAGTTAGATAGATTAGATACAATAAAAAGAACTCTTTTTGAGTTAATTTAAAAATTTATCTCAATTGATAAAAAATAATAAGGAATGATAATAATAAACAAGGAAGAATTTTATTCATAAGAAAATTTTAAAGAGACAGCTGATTATTTTTCAAAATTTGTTCCTAATTTAATTATTATCTATAAAGAAGATAAATAGAATTAAATCTTAGAAAAGATAAAATAATGCGTTTCAATAGATTAATTGAATAATATTTCATTTGAAAATACCATTTTTGCTGAAGAAACAAAATAGGATAGATAGGATAGATAAGAAATGATTAAATAGTATAATAAAATATCATAAAATATTGCTTTAAATAAAATTGATGATTTGAAGTAATCAAAACAGTAAAATGAAGCGGAGTAGAAATAGAATGAATAAAAGATTCAATAATTACATTAACAATTATCTGATATAAAGCTGTAGATATCTGCAGCAAAAGATAAATAATAATAATTAATTAATATTTAATTGAATATAGACAAGGAGTTATATAGTTAAATAGAATATCTTAATAGCCAGAATGGATAGGTTTAGAATAATTGTTAAATTTTAATTCAAAATAAAAATAAAAATGATTGATTTTATTAAATTTATCAATAATTTTATTACATCAAAATATTAAAGAAAATTGAGTTATTTAATGAATTATGTCAAAACTATTTTAAAAATGCACTTATTTTTCATTTTTAGAATTATGATTGAAAGTTTAAAAGTATTAATTATTAATCAAATATTAATACACTTTAAATTATTTAAAAGAATTGTTTATTTGAAAAATGTCCTATTAAACTACCCAATAGACTAATTTTGTAATTAACAGAATATTCGATTGGGTAATTAAATTAATATTTTGAAACTTACTTATTCAAATTTGAATAATTGAGTTTTTGTCTATTAGCTAAGAGAAGACGTCCTACCAAATTGTTTAAGAGAAATTCCCTTTTTTCGTATTTAATTTCATTTCAAAATAATTTGGAACTTTTGCTTTTAAGTTAGGTTAATTAAGTTAAATATTTTTTTAATATTTATAAGGATTGAAGTTTAATGCAATTTTAAGTTGAAAAATTATAGAGATTAGAACAATAATTTAAAATTGTTAATCCAAATATAGAATTTAAAATTAATTTATTCTATTATTACAAATCAAAATTTAGATGCGAATTTGAACCACATATAAACTAATTATTATTATAAATGATTCAATTATACATTATCATCTTTGAATTTCTATGAATTTTTTGATTATTAACATATTCTTGTTTGTTTAATCAATTATTTATTGAGTGTAACTGTTCCAGATCTCAATGCTTTTTACATAAATCCCAAAAAAAAAGTAGATTTTTGCATCAAACTTTAACCATTTAAGAACTTATCTGTTTACTTATGATCATGAAATATTGAGAAAATTATCCTAGTTTAGTAATTGATTGATTATGTTGTTTCTTAATTAAGTGAATCTAAAACCCAAAGAAAATAAAGATGAAAAGAAATACTTTCCTAAACGATCTGAATGTCTCTTAAATTTTATGAACATTTTATTTATTTTAGACTTATATCATAATAAGGAATTGTATATCTCAGGGCATATCAAATAGCTTAGAGCAGGAAATGCAAATGTCCCAACACGCAAAGCTCCAATTGGATTTCGTTAAACTATTTAAGTTAACATCAACAATCCAATTGAACTGCCCAAAACTATGCGTCTATGATTTCCCTTGAATCTCATAACATAATCGTCTTTCATCACTTAATTTAATTATTTATATACATGCTACATCATTTGCCCAAATTGTTGAATTAATTTCAAACCATTCAACTCCATTATTTATAAATTACATTTTTAATAATTAAAATCTTTATAGTCTTTTTAATTAGATCACTACAAAGATGATTTTTATATTTAATTCAAATATCTATATATTTATAATATAAAGTCAGTATTAAACTGCGCTATGTAAATTTCTGCAGCTTGTTCTTAATTAAATGCTTATTTAATTTTTTAATTTAATAGCAGGATTCTTTGGAATTCTATTGTAAGAAGATTACACGCCACTTTAATAATTAGAATCATAAATTAATTCTAATGGCAATCTGGCTACTTAAGGTACTGAATTATATTGAATATAATTATTTTGTTGTATTTATTAAATTCTGTCCTTACACCATTAACAGATTTATTAAATAATATCTATAGGTCTAGAATCATTATGTTCTCCATCTACTTTAATTAATTTTTTTATTCCCTTATGTTACTTATACAATTTTAAACTATTTTTTGCTTTTATAAGTGAATCCTTCTCACTACATATATATAGTGTAGGGATATTTGAATTGCACTAAACTTTTATATCATTTAATTGAAATCCTGCTTCTTCTTCTATAGATCCTTTCGTTAAAAAAATGATTGCTTTAATTATAAACTTAGGTAATCGAGTTTATTTCTGAATTATACTAATCGCTAATTTATTGAAATTAGTAAAACAGCTATCCAAAACCAATCCATATATATTGGCTTATTCTTTTAATTAAATGGTTGTAGCTCCTAAAGATCTGCCCCACAAAATAAATTACTTTTATTGGAATTGAATTTCTAATTCTTTCAAAATTGAAGTAATGTCATCCTTCTCTAAATGGCTATTATATTTATTCGAAATTGTACCCAAAAGTAATAAAATTTCCTTCAGAATGACCGCAAGCTTGGAAATCAAAAGTACAAAAATTGAATCCATATTAAGCAACTATTGAAGCATATTTAATGCCTTCTAATCTACATCCATTATAACCATGGCAATAAACTATACAATTAGATGTTTTTGGATTCAACTCAAAATATGACATTTCTAATTTGCAATTTTAACGATTAGTTATTATCCTTTCATGCTTCCGTAGATAACCCTAATGTAGTTAAATGTATTCAGGACCTAACCATTATATAAGAAATAGACAACCTAGATCAAAGTAACTATAATTATATCGTGTTGGTCTCACAAATTTCTACCATTCTCTTTATATTGACATTTTTTTATTTTTAATTACTTTTCATTATTAAATTCTTATTTAAAATATATTAATCTATGTCAGAAGAAGAAGAAATAGAATACTTAAATAAAAATGCTGACCATCATCCAATCTTTCCTATTATTGAAGATAGATAACAACATAAACAATAAAATAAAAAAGTCTTGTTAAATTTAGGCATATTTGCTCTTCTTACAGCCATTTCTTCTTTGATTTTTATGAGTTGGTTAGCTAAGAAATCAAAAGATGATGAAAAACCTAATATTTTGCCATTCCATAATCCTTATAACCATTCTTAACTTTTATGTCCTCTTAATACATCTTTTGACACTACTAAATTTAGTTGTTAAGAATGCTCCCTAAATTGTGAATATTGCTATCATGAATATAAATAAAGATGCATTTAATGTGTTCATCCTTATAAATTAAAATCAAATTATTGTGTAGAAGATTGTGTTTCTATAGATAATGTTTGTATTAATACTACATTCGATTTAATTGATTAGTATAATTATTCAATAGTAGATTTGGGAACAGAATTGAGAATAAATTAGCTGTTTTAAGTGGAGATTCACACCAATTTTTAAGAAAATATATATGTAATATTTCCTCCACTTGGTTAATCATTTAATTATTTTTATGATCATTTAAATTTGCCATAAATTGCTTAGTAATTAAATGCTACTATTTTTGTTTTTTCAACTCCCTATACTGAGGTTTTATAAATATAATAATTGTCAGACCTCATTGATGAGGAATTTAGTTATGTAGAAAGAGTCTACAATTTTATTATCTCATATTTGTCATAAAATACTAAATCAATCAATATTATTGGACTAGGAGAAATGCTCTTTTTTGCTCATCGTTTATCGACATATATGTATTGAAATGTTTATACATAATATTAGAATTAAGAAATTACCATCCTCAATAGAAACTGATGTGAAGGTTATTTTAATGTAAACATAATTGATTCCCCTCTATGAAAAAATTAATTTAAACTTAATTTAACAACAGCACTTATTAGCTTATATTGATAAAGGTTGGGACATATCACATAAAGAAAATAAGAATAATCTTATAGCAAATAATGAAGATGATCTTTATACTTAAATTTAAGAATTTCTATAGCATTTTAATTTCAATAATTTAGTCAATCCTTCTTATAATAAAAAAGTAAATGTAGTTGTAATTTCTGAAAGGGGATGCAAAGATATATAAAATTTATATTAGGATGGTTTTAATGCTAAGAATTTTATGCAAATATTTATAGATGATGATCATTTGACAGCATAATTTGCCAAATTGATTAGTTTACAATGAAATTTTAAATAGAATAGGAGTTTTTGATTAATTCTGATTGTGTCTTTATATAAAATATTTTTATTATTTTTTGTAATTTGCAATACTATAAGTCTTAAAATGCAAAAGCAAGAATATATCTATAATCATCCAAGTAAATAATTGAACATCCTCTCTATTGGCACAGCAACTTGTAGATTCAAATCTATTCTCTACATGAATAATAGCATTATTTTACCAATAGCCACATCTATTGCTGTATATGATGATAAGTAAAAAATAAAATCTATTATAATAGTACATTCAATAAAATTACATAATTTCAAACTAATCAAAGTACAATTTATAGTTTAATATGCAATAATAATTTTATTTATTCAATTGGACATGATGGAGACATATGTTAATTAGACATTAAAACATACGAAAAAATTAATTATTTAAATCAGTAAAATAAATGAGTTATATTGTTATAGTCATATAGGTTCATAATGTAGATGGTCATCGATAGATGGTGATATTTTAATGATAAGTGCTGAACATTCAAAAAATAAAGGAACTATTTAAGTCTTAAATGCTAATACACTTTAATAGATAAAATGTTTTGATGGTTGCTATTTTTATGGATGTGTCTAGAATCACACTTATTTTTTATTGAAATCTAAAAGATATGGCAAATTAAGTAAGATTGAAAAATCTAAATTAAACTATAAGGATTTAAAAAAATATAAGAACAATAAATAATATTTATTTAGTCTTGAAATACATAGTCATTAAGGATTAGAAAAGGTTTTGCCCTTTGAAACCGAGCCAGGAGATATTCTAGTTATTGCTTAAAGTCCTAAATATATAGCTTATTTTTATTATGATAGAAGAATACTTATATATGATATTGTACAACATTAAATTCGTGTTTAAAAAGTTGAAGGAAATGGAGTTATATAAGCAGCCTGTTTTTAGAATGACTATGAATTAGTATTTTAAAATAAGAATAAAGAAATTACAATCTTAAACTTGCAGACTTTTGAAAATAATATTTAATAATATAAGCAAGGATTAAATACTTTAGTATA
This sequence comes from Paramecium sexaurelia, assembly GCA_000733375.1. Taxonomy (NCBI): domain Eukaryota; phylum Ciliophora; class Oligohymenophorea; order Peniculida; family Parameciidae; genus Paramecium; species Paramecium sexaurelia. Next base: position 65,487 of record JPFM01000075.1, on the reverse strand, counting down.
GGCAATATATAAATAAGGAGAAATATTAATAACTGCATCTGAAGAGAATGTTACAATTTATAAAGGGAATAATGTTTAACATAAAGAATTTGGAGGATTAACTAAATGCGGTATAGATTTTTATTAAAATGATTATGTTGTAAGCGGAAACTTCTTAGGAAATATTATAATAAATTAATTAGATACTGGAGATGTAATAAGTGAATACTTTATTGGATCGTCGATTCGTTCAATAGCTTGCAAAGATAATATTATATATATTGGAACAATGGATGGTTAATTGTTTAAATATGAGAACGATGAATGTTCTTTATTTGATTAAATTGAAGGTTCAATTACTTGTATAAGAGTAAAGAATAATGATTTATTGATTTCAAGTACTCATGGATTAATAAGGTTGTACAGAAATGAATAATAATTATTCACATTTTTAGCTCATCCTCCAAAAGAGAAATCTGAATTATTTGGCTCGCTTAATATACATGCAGATATTTGGACTTGTGTGTTCAATCCTGAATAAGATATTTTTGCAACAGGTTCGGAAGATTAGAATGTGAAAGTATTTGATTACAATTAAAAACAAATAATTGAATTAACTGGACACAAATTAGCAGTAACATGTTTGGATTGGAAACACTCTTAAAATAAATTAATATTGTATTCATGTAGTGATGATAGAACTATAAGATTGTATGATCAATCATATAATCTCATTAAAGTTATTAATACATTCTTTATTAATGAATGGTTCACTTTAACTTATATGAGTGTTTTTTAGAACTATCTAGCAATTGGCAGTCAGAATGGATATTTTTTCATTTACGATTAAGATAAAGAGGACTTTATTGTTGCATAAAAGACGCATATGGGTGGAATCGAAGGTTTAGTTATGAATTCACAATATATTGCTACCTGTTCGAGTGATGATTGCGTAAATGTTATTAAAATTTATTGATAAAAATTAATTCATTTTTATTATGTTATAATAAAGTAAGAAATTGAGATAACAATATGAATAAGAATTAGACTAATAACTTGCTTTTGACAGAAAGGTTAAACTCTAGTATTACGAAAATCAACTGCATCCAAAACCTAAATATTTTAAATGCATCAAAACTCCAAATAAATCCTTTTTATAATAATCAATTAAAATACCAAAAATGGAATAAATTTGCAGAGATTTTATAGACATGAAGACTTCTATCTTTTAGGAATAAATTTCAATTATCTCATCGTTTTCTCATTCTAGATTAGAAATGTTAGCATAACTATTATAAAATAGAAAGTTAAGACTTATTATCAAGCAATCAAAATAAATCGCAAAAATAATATAGTTTTCTAAAACAAGAATTCAAAATCTTTAGAGAAATATTTGGTGTGAATTTATCAAAAATTATAATAAATAAGTTTAAAAATAACAATATTTAAAAATTGGTAATAATTTAAAAGCTCATATCTAATATTTTCTTTTGAAATAAATCTTATTTTAGTGGAATATTATTGCAAAAGAGAAAAAAAGAATAATTTAACTTATTGTTATGAAATAATTTTTTTTAAAATGGCGTAGAACATAATCTATCTCGCCAATAAAAAAATGGTTCTTTAAAATTTGGAAAGAATACGTTCAAGAGAAAAAGTCATAGAAACTTTATGAGTATTAGAGAATTAGAAAATTGTTTGACTATTGGAAATTGAAGACTTCCTCAAAAAAAGTGAGAGTGAGACAATAAATAATAGCAAAATATCATTATAATAAAACACTTAGCCTTTGTGTTTTTGGATTACTCTAATAAAACATTCTACTTAATAGGGGGAACCAATCTTAAATCTAAAATGAATTCTTAAAATCAGATTCCTAAAATTAGACTATTAAATTACAACAATGAAAAAATATTATTTTTTTAATTTATTTTTTATATGAATTAATAGAACTAGAATTAGGATGAATAAGTATATCATCAAACACAATAACAAAATAATCCTTAGGATATTTAAATATCTGAAAATGGAAATCAGAATACATAAAACAACCAAAGTCAATCATCTATGTTTTTTTGGCGTGATATTCCATACTCAAGTCAATAAGTATAATAAAGAAAACAATTAGAAAATTTAATTTAGCATGTTGAAAATACAGCTAATGATAAATTTATTTATCAATCCTTTTTAGAAAAGATTTGCAATAAATTTTAATATTAATCTCTAAAGGTTTTTGATGATGTTTCAAATATTGAGTAACTGAGATAAATAATTGATTAACAATATTATTCAAGAAGGATGGAATAACAATCTAAGTTATTTGAAACTCTTAATATTATAAATGATTTAAATGATAAAATAAATATGTCTGAATTCTATTAAATAATGAAGATTCTTAAAAGTCCAAATAGAATTATGAATATAACAAAAGATTTAACAAAAGAAGAATATTTTTATAAAATAAAAGAAGATCTAGACCCAGAAGAAAAAGAATTATAAAATAAATAGAAAGCATAAGGTATTTTTGATAATTACAAAATCTCTCCAATTTAAGTTTTTAAAAGACAAATGAATTAAATATACAAAAAAGAGTTTTAAAATGAGGATCATGTATTAATTTAATATTATAATAGATTTTATGTTTTGAGATTTATAAAATAATTAAATTTCCTTATTTATTCTTCAGTTAATTAAAGAGTTATAATTTAGAAACTAAAAGCGTGTATTATTAATTGCCTAACAATCTTAATATCGAAATTAGAAGTAATTAAATAGAATAAATTTATATTATTAATGATGATTCAATTCTCAAAAAAATTCCTGATAGTTTATTTTAGACTAACATTTTTCCATTTTTGGATATACTTGACATGTTCAAATTAAGAATTATTTGCAGATATCTTAAAAAATAGTAAAATTATTTTTAATTCTTAGAGTTGAATAATACTGGTACAAGCCTTTTAAGAGAGAGCTTGTAGATTACGAATTAGCAAAAGATTTAGCTATAAATATAGAATATTTAAAAAATTTTCAAGCTGCAGCTGAAATCCTGAAGAAAAAACTGAGATCTTGTATTGACGAAATTTTAGAATATATAGATTGGTAACAAATACAAGAATAAATATAAACTAATTCATTATAATTAAATGTTTATAGTCCTCTTATTATGATGTTGAGGTTATTTAATAAATAGTCAGTAATACGCTATCCTTTTTAAATTGATGGATAATTTTGTATAAAAGAATTGGCATAGGACATTAAATAATAAATTCTAGATTACTTAAATTTAGAATTACTTCCTTTAAGTTTTAAATAAATGAAATAAATTTAGAATGAAAGTTTATCATCCATTGAATTTAATCTTTCTCCTAATTAATATTCCAAGATAAAGCTGAATTATTTACTTATATTTTTACTTTAAGCATTATATTTTCATGGTTGGATGCTCTAGATAATTACTATATATAAGGAAATATTAAAGAAGAGAAAAAGGTAATTACTGTTGCTATTTTATATTAGGGAACTAAACTCTTACGATGAAAGATCAAAATACAATAAAGAGTTCCTTCGATTTGCTTGTAAATATATCTATTCAATGATTGATTATTCACCTGTTAAGGATACAAAAGAATAATAAGAAATAATAAGCACATTAGTATCTTATGTGATAAATTATTTAGAACTAAAAGTTAATAGAAGGTTTAAGAGAAATCAACTTCTCAGTTCATGCAAGTCCTTAATCTCATCCTTCTGTCACAATATGTTAAGAAAATGCTATTACTGACATCCACTTAGATATTTACAGTTAGATTGAACTATTAACTTATGTTTATGCTAGATAAAAAAACTATTTTTAAGATTTAGTTGATTCAGATGAAGAATAATAATAATTTTTAGTTTAGGAAATTTAATAAACTAATTAAATTGAAAAAGAAGAAAATCTAATTTAAACCAATGAAAAGCAGGATTTTAATTGATACCATTTTTATAACAAGTTTCATTTAAAAATTTAAATTACATTTTTATGAAATATTATATCATATTAATTAATATAAAATATTCATGTAAAATATTTAATAATTGAAATTTCCATATTATCAATAAGATATAGAATTTATTCATTTTTTAGAAAAAATCTTTTAGTAAGCATAAGCTTCTGATAAACAAAGACTCAAATCCGATTCTGACCATTCTCTAGTTGGTATTTTTTCAAGAAGAATCATAATTTCATCATATTATAATTTCTAAATTTTAAGTGAGAATTTCATTAAAATGGAAATTATAATAAAGAGACACAATTCAAAATAATCTATAAATTATTATTAATATAAAATATACTTTTTTCTTCAGCTAATAGAGTGTCAAATAATCTGAGTCCTACTTCGAATTAAAACATTCTTAATAGCATACACGTACTCCATTTAAAAACAAATGTATACAATTCCATGGCTATTAATTATTAAAAAAGATTACATAATGTAGAATTAAGATGCTCATATAATTTCTTATCCAATGCTTATAATATTTCCTTAAATTTATTAAAGAAACGAACTAATCCAGGTTATGAGTTGGTATAGTTATCAAGAACACTTTCTAATAATTTACAAAAGCACCAATAAGAATCAGCTTCTACTTATCTAATTAATCTTTAATCTAAATGATCTAATTATTTCTCATTCGAGAATTGTAATTTTATTGTGTCAATATCAACATAATCAGATAAGAATACAATTAAGAAAGGAGTAACTACATCATTCATTCCTTAAACATATCCACATGCAGGATTTCTTATATTCCATATAAAAAGGATTCTTTCAAGTAAGGTTTAAATTTAAGGATTTCGAAACACTGAAGAATCTGGTATTGTGCGCTTTACATCTTCTGAAATTTATTTTAAGATCTTTTTTTCTCTTTCATCATATTGTTGGTTTTTGGCAAAATAAATATCACACATTTCGAAGTACATACTTCTTTTCCTTTCTATTATTGCAAACTAAGAAAGTCTATTATCCAAAATACATTTGCATCTCTATTCGGAGACTAGTATTTTAACAAAAGTCTCCAAACTGTACTTCTAAGTTCGCTTGGAACACCTGACCATGCTAAATGAAGCAATTCATTTATAGGTATAATATTTTGATGTAGTAAATCCTTAAACTTTTCTAAGATTAAAATAGAGATATACAAATTTTAGAGCCATCTTCTCGATCGGTCTCTCGATTACAAGATTTGTATTCCTCATTTCTGTTATAGAGAGTAGCAATATTTACTTTCTAAATTGATAACATAATAAATTTTATTATAAGTATTCAGATTTTTTCATTTCTCAAAAGATGATAATTGTCAATTACAGTTTCCAGTCTCATTATAGTCTATTCTTATAACTATCTATTCTCAAATGATATTTCATATTCTTTATTATGTGGTCTTTATTATTATCTCGAATACTATTAAATCATTATTTCTCTTAATTCATTTCCTAATTATTCTAATTGTTAATTTAATTCTTATTCATTCATCTATTATATATCTTCTTTTATAATCTTGATTTTTATAATGTTGCTAATATTAATATTTTAGGCTAATTCAAATAAATCTTATACTTTCTCCAATCTCTCCATTGTAACATTTTCTGTTTTTATCAACTCTAACATTATTTTTAAGAGTAAATATATTAACTTATATTTTACATCAAAATTCTTTGTTTTACCTTCTTTTAAAATTTTAATTTAATCTCTCATTGTCAATGTAATCTAATAATTATTTTAAGACTGTCTTAATTTCTTTAAGAAATTCTCACAAAGTCTTTTAATATTAGCAATACTTTGACATAAATTTAAAATATCCCTAATATTTTCTATTACTTTATTTCTCATTATACCATACTAACCAAATTCATAACTTAACTACTCATTTATTGTTAATTATAAAGGAACCTTAATATCACTCATTAATCCTGAATTCATTCTCTTTGATATAAATCGAATGCTTTTTTTCAAACTTTCATTTTCATCTTCCTTTATCCAATAATGTTCAAATAATTATTCGAATCCTATTCTCTTTTTAGAATCTACAATCAGCATCTTTGAAATTAAATCTCTTAATCCTTCTGATATTTGGGCTCTATTTGGAAATAAAACCTTTCTATTACAGATATAGTTTTACTTCTTGTTTCTACACTATTTCTGAAAACTCTTTCAATGATGTTTTTGGAGTAATAAATTATTACAAATAACTATTACCAAAAATCATTATATACAAGATCATTCCCAAAGACCAAATATCACATTTTTCATCGTATATTCCTTTACCGCAAATTATCTCAGGAGCCATAGTGATTGGAGTTCCACAATAAGATTGCATCTAATTATCAAAATTCCTCGCAAAACCAAAATCCCCCAATTTGATAATCCATTATTCATTTATATATATGTTTGCTAACTTTATATCTCTATGAACAACTTTCTAATTATAAAGATATTTTATCCCTCCAATTATTTATTAAAATATAGCTTTTACTTCATTCTCTTAAAACCTATTTTTTTTGAATAACATTTCTAAATCACCCTTACTACAATACTCGAAAATTATATAAAAATATTTATCTGCCTTAAAACTATCATATAATTCAACAATGTTTCGATTTTTCAATTTCTTACAAATTTCTATTTCTTTTTCAATCATTTCATATTGCTTTTAATCTTATGATTATTCTAAATCTAATTTAGAAATGCAAATTTCCTTTATTGCTACTTATCTTTTGAATAAATCATCCCAACCCAAATAAACTATTCCAAATGCACCCTTATTATTAATTAAAATAACTTACGCTTCCTACTACTTTTTAAAAATAATATTGGTTGATTTTCTTAAAATGCTATTCTTACATATAATTTTAATTAGAAAATATATTAAATTTCTTTCTCTCAAACCTTTTTATAATTGAATATAGATATGAAAATTCTTTCATTTTAATTGATATATACATTATATTTTCAAAACTAAAACACTACAAAGCTAATACATTTATTTTAAGTAATAAAATCTATTTGATTTTTACATATCAATAGTATGTTAAATAAATATCTTTTTATGGTCTAAAAGTCGAAGGAATTTATAAATCTAATCTTTATATGTATATATGGGATCAACAAGTTTATGTTGATTCTATGTTTAATTCTGATTTACATTAAAAAACTAAATATTTTTGGGATTAAAGACCTTGTATTACATTCCTTACTACAAGTCTTTAAAAATTATGATAGAAAAATATACATTCTCTTTTGATTATAACAATTCCTTATACTTTTATTTGAAATAAATTAGTAACTGAAAGTAACAATGAATGAATAATTGTAGTGTATTGAAATAATTCTATAAAAAAGATATCAGAATTTGATTAAAATGGCTTATATAGTCTTGTATTATGGTATTGTAATTTGAAACAATATGAAAATTAAGTAATAAGATTAAGTGAATTGATTATAAAGAAATTTAAATTTGAAATTCAAAAATGGATTTCAACTAATTTGAAAACTTTAAAGTTTGAAGTGAGAATTATTAAGTGGGGAATATATAAGATATTTTGAGATGGAGTAGCATAATTGAAAGAAGTAAATTGTTTTTAGATTGTATAATAAATATATTGTATAATACTTCATATTTTTTTATATTTAAATAAATTTAGATTTATTGAATATAATGTATTTTGCTATATTTAAGGGTGATCTTTGATTTTGGAAACAAATAAGAATTTAAATTTTTAAATATCTAAATGAGCACCAGGGAAGAACTCATCTATATGACCAAATTGACAGAACAAACAGAGAGATTTGAAGATATGGTCAACTACATCAAATAAGTGGTTCAAAATGGATAGGAGTTGTCTATCGAAGAGAGAAACCTTCTTTCTGTTGCTTATAAAAACAGCATCGGTGGAAGAAGAACAGCCTGGAGAGTCTTGTCCAGCATTGAAAACAAAGAAGAAGGAAAAGTAAAAAAAAAAATTTAAATTTTAGGCTCAATCCCAACCTGCCTCATAGAAAAATCTTGTCTTAATCAAAAGCTACAAGAAGAAGATTGAGGAAGAGCTCAATCAATATTGCCACGATATCCTTAATTTGATCGACAGCCATTTGGTTAAAACAGCTTCAACACCTGAAGCAAAGGTTTTCTTCCACAAGATGAAGGGAGACTATCACAGATACATTTCTGAATATGCTTCAGGTGATTAACACAAGAAGGCTGCCGATGGTGCTCTTGCCGCTTATTAAGCCGCTTCAAATGTTGCTAATTCTGAATTAAAAACAACAAATCCAATCAGATTAGGATTAGCTTTGAATTTCTCAGTTTTCTATTATGAAGTCTTGAACGATGCTGCCAAGGCATGCTAATTAGCTAAATCAGTAATAAATCTTATATATATTCTTATAGGCTTTTGATGATGCTATTGCTGACATTGAATAAATTTAAGAAGATTAATACAAAGATGCAACAACCATCATGTAATTAATAAGAGATAATTTGACATTGTGGACCTCAGAACTTGATGATGAAGGTGGTAACGTTGAAAACCTTTGAGAAGGTTATCATTTATGATATATATATATATATATAATTATATATAAAAGAAACATATTAAAAAAAAAATATATCTATATATATATTTAAAATTGCTTAAAATTAATGTTATAAAAAATAATAAAAACAAGAGGTCAACAATTACATTGTTATTATTTTTCTTTTTCATCTACTTTTTTAGAAGTAAGGAATTTTGGTTTGATCATCCCTCCATCAATGGCTCCTTATTATAAAAGGTCCAAAATTTTAATTGTTATTAAATTAAATGCTTCATTAATTTGATAACCAGTTGCTGCACTAGTCTCTATATACGAAACATCATTTTCTTAACAAAATTACTTAGCAGATTATTCAGAGATCACTCTTTGTGATAAATTTAATTTTACCTTTCTTTTTCTAGATCTATTTTATTTCCTATAATAATTATTTATATAGATGGTTTAGAGAAATCTCTGGCATGCTTGATCCACTCTTTTAGAGCTTCAAAAGAGTCTGAACTAATGTACTATATATTTATACTTAGTGACATCAAATACTATTAATGCGCCTAAAGAACCTCTATAATATCCTTTTGTTAAGGCTCTATATCTTTCTTATCCAGCAGTATCCCATAATTACATTCTAATTCTCTTTTATTTAACTTAAATTATCTTGGCAGCAAATTCAACACCTAATGTTTGTTTAACATTTGCAATTTCTTAATTCAACTTATAAATTACATTTCCCATGAATATAGTGTTAAAGTAGACTTGTCTTTCCGCAATTTCCATTACCAATAATGATGTATTTGAATATATAATCACATTACTCTTCAGTCATAATTTTGAAAATATATATATTTATTAGAAAAAATTATTGCAAAAAATATACATATTAAATTCAAATATTCATCTAATGTTTAGAAGATTAAATCTAAGAATTAATTAACAAAAAAAGTAGAAAATCTTATCTAAGTATAAATATTATAATTTTTCAAATTTTAATTACTATTCCTTTTAGATATGATTTATCATATTTATTTTCTTACAAATTAGAATCAACTTATATGTATAATAAACAATTATAATTAAATTTTTTTGCAGATCATTATTTTATTATATTATAGAACTTCTTTAATTGATAATTGAATTGTAAAATAATTAATTGAATCAATATGATTGGTTAGGTAAAGATAGTTAAATTGAGATTGAAGAAATTCGTTTTATAGAAAAACTTATAAATGATTTATAATAAAATATTTTTGTAAATTTAATATAACAGTATGGTTCATACATGAAAAGAAACAGTTAAATTAATATGAAATGGATGGATATTTATTGAGTTTTAATTATAATATTGATATTTAATAATTACATAAAGATGAATGAGTAGGATGATGAGATGCTTGTTGAAGAGATTCTATGCTGTTAAAATGACGATGATATAAGAAGTCTTGTTGATTCTTAATGTTTAGATATAATTGGGAATTCTTTATAGGATTAGTTGACATTGGCACATAGACAACTTTTTCGAGTTATAAGAATTTTTAGAGAGTTTTTAAATTAAAGTCCAAATCAAATTTGGGATTAGAAGAAAAATAAAGAATAGAATTAAGCTTTACAATAGAATTTCTTAATGATTAATCATGAGTTGTTAAGAGAAAAAAATAGAGTAAAGTAAATTGAGGATATAAATAATTAACTAAAACTTCAAATAAAATTATATGAAGGTGATTTCGAAACAATAAGATAATAAAGTTTTGAAGATATAAAAAAAGTAGAAGATCAATTAGTTAAAACGAAAAACCAAATTTCTCTTTACAAAAATTCACTGATTTAAAAGTTCTGTGTAATTTGTTTGTAAAAAGAATATTGCATAGTACTGAAGCCTTGTGGACATGTCTGTGTTTGCGAAGATTGCTCAAAAAAGATTGATCATTGTCCTATTGATAGAGTTAAAATTTAAAAAATGAAAAAAGTTTACTTATCATGATTTAATAATATTACCATAAAATAAGCATAGATTGTGATCAGCTTGCTAATTTTATAATACTTATAAAATCTATATATACATATATTATTCTTTAAATCCCAATCAAACATAAACTAAACTTAAAAATCAATTTTCTAATTTTTTAGAAGTAAAAACTTCAAAAACTACACTTATATAATTTAAATAAAAAAAGAAATATTTCCAACTATTTCCGTAAAAGCAAAAAGTAAAACATTTGGAGTAACCCATAAATCTAAAGATAGAATACAATATTAATAACCAAATCTAATTCAAAATCATTTATTTTATTATTGATTCAACTACAATGCAAAATAACTAGAGGTTTTAAAGAAGACAGCATTATTCTTTAAACTATTATAATAAGAATCCCATTTTAAGTGAAATTACAATACAAAATCCATAAAAAATAAGGATTTAATCTTAATCAAGAACTAAAAAATAAAAATTTAAGAATCAAAGAATATCTTCCTAATATTTTTTTTCAAATTATGTACATAAATAGCTGAAACTAATTAATATACAATAAAAAAAAGAATCATCAGATTGTCTCTATATATTACTAATTAATTCTAAAATGAAATTGCGATTCAATTACATTTTTAGATAAATTATATAAGATGGGAGGTTCGTAAATGATAAATATTTTTGTAGAAAGAAAACTATTAAAATGAACCATCAAATAAAGTCTTCCAAATAAATTTTACACATCTGATATTGATATGCTTTTTATACAATCAATCAGAATTAGGTATTAATAAAGAGAAATTGAAAAGATTAATAAAGTCTTCATAATAAAATTATGAGATCTATCTTCAATTTAGAAAAACAACTTTGATTAATCCTGTTTAAATTTTAAATTAATTTATTAATATCATTCTTATGGTCTATTGAATTGATTTAAGATAGAATTTATTGTAAATGATACTTATAAATTTATAAGTTTCATTTAAATCCTTAAATTGATTTTAATTATAAATTTCATTGTATTTGATTGATGAATTTTTTCTCAATTATAGATTTAACCCTCATTTAATCTCAATAATTTTGATTACTTTAAAGAATATTATTGCGAGTTTATTAATTTTATTCTATATGTAAACTATTCTTATTTAATCTAAAGATAATTTTAATTTAATTTTATTAAACTCAAATTCGGAAAACATAAAGGAATGTATATTTTAAATGCAAATTTTAAATATTTTTCATTTAATAAAGGATTAATGATGATTCTCTACGAAACTGTTTTTTCACTATGATACTTAACACAAATGTCATTTAAAAATAAGTGTTTTTTATAAATCTTTAAAACTTTGATCATATATTTTTAAGAAACCTTGTTTAGAATTCTGTAAATAGGTTGTCTAGTCTTAAGAGTGTAATTAATTTGGTTAATATAATGGTTATAAATATATGGGAAAATAATAAGAAGTTAAATCATGATTCACTGTCTTTTTTAACAATAATTCGATTCCAACTAAATTAGTCTTCATAAATATCATCCTTTTTTTAGGGAATAGGAGTGAATTGACAAAATTTCATAGACAGTCTTTATTTACTAGTAATCGAATCAAATAAAAAGGCTTCAAATTTCTTTACTTCTGGCGATGACATTAGTTGTTCCACTTCTAAAGACTGATTCAATTGTTAAGACTTATCAGGATTAGAGTGCAAATCTTTTGTGGGTTAGGTGAGCTTCAGCTTAATTTTACTCATTAAAATTTATATTGCCTATAAGTATTTTTAAATAAAATTAATGAGACAATTTTTGCACTGGAAGTATTAAAATCAACCTAAATAACTCCAGCTTTTGTAAATTAAAATATCGCTTTCTCATCAATTATTTGTAATATCAAATATATAAACACACAAAATTATATATCTGCTTAAAAAATTTAATAAACACACAAATTTATATTTCTGCTTAAACAATTTAATAATAATAAGTTAACATATTATAAAAAAATTTTTATGTTATACTTTACTCTTTAAAATAAGAATTAGAATATCTGTAAAGTTACATTCTATTGAGAAATTAAGCTTTAATGTAAAATTAAGATACGTTTTAAGTTAATGCTTATATTTCATCTTATTATTCTAAATATAGTCACAAAAATCTTCTTAGATTCTACATTTTGCTTTCAATAATCTTAATCATACAAATAAAATACATTCAGATTAAAAGATTTTAGATTCCATTTTAAATCTATATAGCAAATACCTCAGAATCTATTAAATTAAGTATAAAACCAATAAAAGTAACGGTAAAATATTAAGAATAAATTCATCAATCATAATTATTAAAAATTCTTAATAGATTATGTATTTAAATAATCTATTAAGACTCTAACTTTAAAGATATCTAATATTATTAAATTTAATTTTAGATTTTACAGAAGAAAATAATTATATTATTTTATTACTTGGATTGAAAATTTCTAAGAAACTATTTTAAAATTATAATTATATTTATGTATACATAAAAATTAGATTATTCAATTCATTCTATTAATTTAGCTATCAACTAAATAGTTAAATAATAAATTTGAGATGCAAATTACTAAATTGAATGAAGAATAGAGAGTTTTCAAAACCTTAAAAAACATAATAAACAAAATTTTTGGTGATATTATTGTATTTTTTCTTTTTATGATAATTGTATAAAAAACAGAAAAATAAAGTTTTTTTAAATAATTGCTGATAAAGTTATTAAGATGATAATTTTGGTCATTATTAATAATTTATTAAAAACCAATTAAATTATGAATTATTACAAGAAAAATATTCTCAAAATGATGAATTTTTGAATAAATTAAAATACTGAAGATATATAAGCATTATAATTCAATATATAGGATATTAACAAAAAGGAATGAAAAAATAAAATTTTTGAAGTGAATTTTAGATAGAAAATAATGAGAAAATAATAGGATATTTATATTAGATTTAATAAAAATCAAGTTTATTGAATAAATTTCATTTATTTCTTATGAATATATAAATTATTTATTAATTACCTTAAGAATAAAAAGAATAAATTAATTATATGAAAAGCTCATCACCAAAAAATTAATTAATAATTGAAAAAAGAGGATTGAGTGAACATGTTCAAGCTACAAGTATCAACTCAGGAAGCCGAAAAACTTCTATTATGACAAAGGATGGCATTAATTAAAAAGGAAATCTATAAAGCATTTAAAAATAAACAGAGATTAATAACTCTTAAATTAAGAAGGTTTCGAGCGCTGGAAAATTATTAATACCAAAAAGTTAATATTTTATGTTATTTGTTAGATGATTAATAATAGCAAAAATAAAAACGATTTTCATCAAAAGAAGGAGATGGATCAAATGTAATTAGATCTGGTTATTTATACAAATAAATATCTCCAAAAGTAACTATGTAAGAAGATAAAATGAACGTTGTATTTGTACAAGAACTCAATAAATATTAAATAAATAATGAACCTATATCACCAAAGTCACCAAAGTTAACAGATACTAATTTATTTATGCACGAAATGACCTAAAATGGATTCCAATTGAAAGGACCCTAATCGCCTACATCACATGATATTCTAGCAAATGGACAAATCAAAAATAAGATACCCAAAAGTGTTTTAAGTCATCATTAAAACCTAATACAAACATCTGGAAAGAAATCAAATGAGTAAAAAATAAGTAAATAATATCAAAACACCGTTACCTACTATTGAAAATGATTTGTAATCAAATTAAACAACTTTTTCTATTATTATGCAAAGTTATTTATAGTTTATTTTTAATGATTCTAATTTAATTTATTAAATATATTACTTTAAATTGTTTGTTTTAACATTCAATTATAAAATAAATTATTGTTATTAAAACTATTAGTTTCTACAGTCATAAATAAGTTAACTTCATCTAAACGCAAATTAATAATTTACAATATAAATAACATAACATTATAAAAGAATTGTATTTTCTATCAAAAAAGAACTATTAGCTGCTCTTATAAGAAAAGATGCAAACCAAATCTTTACAAAATTTCATTAATTAACAAAATTTTGGAAATTTATTAAACCTAAAAACAAAATCTATGAAAGATATCTACTTATACTATTGAGATTTAGTCATTTAAATAATGATTAGTAAAGAAATAAACAGTATTCTTTTATATTCCAAATCAGAATCTAATTCTAAAATTGATTTTAGTTTCTTTTAATTATCTCTAAATCAAATAGATTGATTTATTTTTCTACATTAAGTTTATGACTTTTAGTTAAGAGTAATTTTAGACTAAGATAATACAATCAATGTCAATTAATTATAAAATGTATTATTTTAATTATTAATTTTACCCTTTGAGGTTTGAAAGATGGCGATACAAATTATTAATAAGATTAAGAAAGAATTTTACATATTTTGACTTCATCTTAATAATTTAAGCTAAAAAAAAAAAAAGAATTTAATATTAATATGGATAAAATCCGTATATTGATATAAAAATATAAAATTAGATATTATAATTATTTTAATAAAAATAAACAAAGGATGTCCATTGTAACTAGATTTGCTTCATATTTCATCAAGAGTAGAGTGATTAATTACTCATGTATATACTATTAATGATAAATTTACGATTAGTATAAGTGGACCGAATAATGACAGAGATGTGTAAAGCTGGATTTTAAGACCCTGAAGAAGGATTTTTAGAAAGAGATCCTATGTCATACTATGAATGCAGATTCTATTCTCATATAGCTAGAAATTGGAGTCCAAGATTAGAATCTTTGTAATTTTAGACATCATTTTTAGTGAAGTCAATCAATATGAATTGGCAAAACAGAAATTTGTTCAATTTGAAAATTTATACTCATTCATCCTTGATTTGCATAGATTGACATGGGAGTATAGGTCCCTTTATTTGGAATTAACAAAAGAAATAGCAACCCATAATACCTGGTTTAGAAGTGAATACACTACATTAACCTACGAACATCATTTGGAAGAGGCTATAAATAAATATATTAACCTTTTGGATCAATTAAAAGAATATCCTTTATGGCAAGAAAGAGTAAAGGAAGAAATTGGATATTATTTGCATCTTATTTATAACTCTACAACACATTCAAGTTAAAGCAAAGAATTATTTGCTAAATTTGTAATCTTTTAATATCTATATTTAGGATAAATTATATTTCTTCAAATGACAGCAATCCAATGAATTATATTAATATTTAGACATATATATATATTCTACCATTATTAATATATTTCTAAATATTTTTTTTAATGTTGTCATCGTGATTTTAATGATCTAATCCAAAAATAATTTTTTATACCATCTTTTAACACTATACTATTGAGATCAATAGTTTGCCAATATATATAAAATCATATAAGCTTAAATTCATTAAGATATCCTTAGAGATATTAGACATTAAATTAATAAAAAAATGATCGAAGATGATGAATCTGAAGGCTTCTTTCAGTTCAAGCTATAGAAAAAGATTAAGAAGCATAGACGCATACCTTTAAGGGTTTAAAAACATTATGAATCCTTACGCTTAATGCAGAGCAAGGCAATCGATTAAGAGTAATCTATTCTCTCTTTAATCCAAAAGCGAGTGGAATGTAATATTTAGCAGTATTATCAATAGTCTATTCCAAAAATAAATAAATAATTGAATGGAAAGAAAACATTTCTGAATCTCATTCATCAAATTTTGTAAATCTAATCAAAAGCGAATCAGAAACTTTTGAAGATAGTGAATATATTTTCCAATAACCTATTGATGATTTTCCACTGGGAAACTATTTACATTGAATTCATAAAGATAACAACAAAAATGAAATATTTATTTGTTTTTTCCAAATAATCATACTTAACACTTTATATGATATTTCTCAAAGATCGTGTACTTCGTCATTTTTTCTTACTATCTACTCTCTGTAATATGTTGATGATCTGAAGAGGGGATTTTACTAAATTGTATTTATCTAAGAATTTGCCAAAAATTCATTAATTATCCAATCCGTTTTTAATGATACTCTTCTTTTAAGTTAATAGACTATATTATTAAAAAGAATAGTACTTTTTACATCTTAACTACTCTCACATTCTGTATGTATTAAATGTAAAATTTAAATGAAGAATAATAAAATTATCATTTGGGAAACAATTTTACTAAAAGATCTAAAAAACATTTAATTAATTTGAATTAGAATGTAGCTTATTCTTCTATATCATATTAATACAATATTCTACTCCTTTTTCTTCTTATTTAAAATTTATTTAAGTAAAAATAAATAATAAGTCTCCGCTAATGGGAATTAAGGAGCATTTTATAAGTTATCTAGATTTAATTTATTTTAATTATTTTTATTTAAACAGTTACAAGGATTCTAAAAACCCTATAACTTAGTCAAACTTTTAATAATAGTAGAAAATAAATAAAATATATATTATATGTGAAAATAGTTTAAAGCTTTGAATGAGGTTTATCATAAATCTTAGAAAATTTGATAGAATGAAAGGAGATGATAAAACAAATTTAAAGATTTTACTTATAATTTATGAAATTTGTAGAAAATAAAATAAATTTAATAAATTAATTAATATGGCAGATTTTAATCCTTAAGAGAGAGTTAAAAAGATGGTAAATGCCATTAAAGCTGAGGTGAGTATTTGTAAAAAGAATTTAGGCTACAGAAAAGGCAGAATAAATTAAAGATATGGCTGCTTAATAATTTAGAATAGAAAAAAATAAGCTTCTTAATCAATAGAAGGAGAAGATTATTGAAGAATATAAAAAGAAAATTGAATCATATACGATAGAAAAAAGAATGTAAAATGGTTGAGATATTTTTGTTTAGTCAGCGATCATCAAAGATTAATTAATCAAGATTGTCAAAAATGTAAGCTCGTTTTGAGTTAATTCAAAGACTTAAGGAAGAAATTCGTTAAAATATGGCAAGATTGATTTAAGATTAGAGTGTGTATAAATAATTATTGAAAAATTTGATTGTGTAAGGAATGATAAAATTGTTGGAACCTCGAATAGAATTGACATGTTTAGAATAAGACGTATAACTAGTGAAATCGATTTTGGTAGAATGCCAAGAGGAATTTCAATAAATAATTAAAAGAGAGACTTCTAAAGACTTTAAAACAACTCTCACTATCAATTAAAGTCAATACTTAACAGAGAAAAATGGGAAACCTATGTATAAAATGGATTAATAGTAGATTGGGTGGAGTCGTGCTGAGTTGTGCAAATAATCGCATAGTATGTTCAAATACACTTGATGATAGATTAGAGCTATCATTATAAGAGTTCTTACCAGATATTAGAAATGGGTTATTTAGGAAATGATAAGAAAGTATATAGAATAAATAAAATAAATAAATATAAAAAGATCATTATGGCAAGTAATAACATGAATCGACAAACATTTCACAATAATTTAATCTAATCAATTATTGTTGTAGTTCTGAATTCAATTAAGAAAGATGATTTTTTTGATCAAATTTCTAATTTAAAATTCTATCTAGTATTTCTTTATTTCTATACATGATGTCATTAAATAAAATTTCCATCTGTTTAGTATTTTCAATTTTAAAATAGAATCGATCATTCATTTCTTTTTTTTTTGATTTGATTTCATCTTATTTTTCTTGACTAAGTTTAATTGTGTCTATGAAATAAACTTATTATAATAATTTTTGTTTAATTTATCTAAAATATGAAGATTGATTGATGCATTTAATTTTATTTTGACTCTTATTAAGAAAGATATTAAAATTACTTTCGCTTTACAAAGCTAAAGTAAATTACTCAATAAAATAATTGATTTGTAGAAACCCATTATTTTATTCTTCATTTTTGAATAAACTCTACATAGCCAAATTAGGTAATGCCAAAAGTCTATATTGATTCGGATGAATTGATTTTGAGTATGGAATAAAAAATCTTTAACCGTAATAATCATAATATGGAATTTTAGTATGATATGGAATAAAGGATTCTTATTTATTAAGTAATTTGAATGGTTGAATGAAAATTAATAATTAAGGATTTTTAATTTTCAAATTAATGAGAACACTTGAAATATCAACTACAAAAGTATCAATTTTATAATCAAGAATTTAAAAAGCACCGTTAACTTTTAGTTTTTTTTCATTTATTAGGTCTTTAAGAAGTTAGGAATAATTTAGTGTATAAAGACCAACTTAATATACTCTACAAATAGAATTAAAAAGCTCTTTGATATTTTTGTGAATATAAAAGGAAGAATTTTATGTAGCCTGTTAAAAATAATGATCTCTTAAAACTATATACTCTTCATGTTATTTACTACCAATAAATTCAGATTATAATCCAAAAAAACTAGATTCATCATAGCCTAATACATTTTCAAATTATATCATCACCAAATTACTAATATTATTAGGACATGGTTTAGTTAGTAAACATTCAAGTTTCATACCTTCTATTTTTTCATCTATTACATTATAAGTCGCTTTTTTTAAAGAAATATTAGAGTTTGTATTATTTAAAGTAGATCTTCTAATCATCAATTATTGTTTAAGTTCTCTGTAAGGTGTAACTACTTAATCAGTATTAGAAATTTATTTATGTTTTTATCGAAACTATTCTTAACTATAATCTTTCTTAGTACTTCTTGGAGTTATCGATGAGTATCCAAATTCCTTTTTAGAATCCAAAATATTAGACTTTTCAATTTAATTAGTAGAATTATCATAATTTTTAAGAAGTGTTCCTTTGAAAATCCTTCCTGGAATTTTATGAATCTCATGATTATGTAATTTAGAATTCGAAGGTGATGGAGTAGTAGTTTTGTTTTTTAACTTTTAAACAAATCTATCTGTTTTTGTCTATCTATTTGAGATATTCTCAAAACAATTACTAACATTTAAAATTGATTCTGCCAATCGAGTGAATGATTATTTTATACCTTTAAGTTTTGTTGAAGGAGATTGAATTTCTTTAGATTCTAAATTAATTGTTCTTTATTTAATAAATTATTTATAATCTTTCTTCCAATATCCCATAATAAGTTTTCGAGGCGAATAAGATGTATTGACTCTAACAACTTCTGGTTTTGTCATTTACGATGAATTGTAATCATTTGAATAATAGTACTCAACTGGATTGTACATTTTTGTATAATTATTATTATATAATTCATTATTTCATTATTACTACTGTCTAATTCCTAAAACATGAAACTCTATCGCCTCCTTTAGTTTAGCGTATTTATCGATTAATTCATCAGGTATCAGAGTTAGCATTCTCATTGATTATTGAATTCCTGATTGAACTTTGGCAATATATGAAATCCACAAAAAGAAGAAAATTAAGATCAAAAATCCCACAAAACCTACAAAATTATATATCTGTACTTAATCACGAATATCTAAGAAACTAATAATTCATATATTAATAATCTTTACTTATAAAAACATGTTTAGAAAATATTATTATTTTCCCAAAATGTAGGTAAAATGTATTTCCTTAATAATTCTTATATTTGGAATGCTATCAAACTATCATTTAATTAAGAAAAAGTAGCTAACAATTCATTATTTCCTAAAGATACAAGAAATATGGCATCTCTTAACCCTTTTGTTAATAATCCTCCTTTCACTGAAGTACATTCTTAGTTTAGTTCAGTTGAAGAGAATGTATAATTTGTAAAATTATCTGTAGAATCTACAAAAACAAATGACTAAGTAATCAATTCTAGGGTATTGATCCAAGTAATATGTTCACAGACATTTAAAAAGTTGACATTATTAAAGAAAACAAAGTAATCATCAAAAGAAGTTGGATATGAATAAGTTAAAGTCTTGAATAAATCTTATTCATTTGAATATACCTTTTCATTATAATATTTAGATAGATCATTTTCCATATATACTCTTGGTTTACCATTGTTAACCAATGCCTCCAAAGTAAACAGTATATTATATTTAATAATACTTGCTCTACGAGATATATATAAATAGTGGTCCATGATTAATTTGGCATCACTAATTGATTAATCTTCTAAGACATACATGACAATGTATTCAATCATTAAAAGTGAACCTATAAATATAAATGAAAATATCAAGAAGTAGTGTGTCCCACCTTTACTTTCATAGATTCTTTAATGCTTTTCTTTAGTTTAATCAAAAAGTGATTTTCTCTAATCTAATTCCACTTTTTATTTGGGACTGTCCGCTACATCTTAACTTTAATCTTAATTTAAAGAACTTTCTACTATATGTTATTATTGAGGCTAATCGATTTGGTTTATATCGTCAGAGCTCTTAAATTTAGTTATATGATCTAAAATAAATTTGTCTCCTTGATCAATTAAATTTTTAATGTCATCATTCGTAATCATACCAAAGTAACTAATTAATCTTTTTCGCTCACTGAAAATGCTCATAAAAATAGGCACATAAACAAATTCACAAATAACTATAATTACTAAAGCAGCAATTAAAATTATAATCGCATTAATTGTTTGACTATCTACTTAATCATAATAAAAGTTATAAAATTTATCAGCTATTCTCTCTGATCCATTTCTAAGAACATCCAATCCATTCTCAACCACATAAAATAAATTCTTAGAAACACTACTTGAATTAGAAGTATCATTAAATTATGAGAGAGTTGCTTTCTTGAATGAAGAAGCTGAAGTAATATAAGCAAATACGGCATCATTAAAAATATTTCCATAAGTTTTGGTTTCATTATTAGAAAGTAAGAAAACAACATCATATTGGTCATCATCTATTTATAAGCCACTTCTGCTTTCCACCTTAATTCTAAATTCAATCATATCAAATTATATCACTTATAATTTATCAACCAAAACACTTATGTTGGCTTTAAATGCACCTTCTAAGCTTGCATCGTAATATTGAAAAGATGTTAAATATAAATAACGACTATATAAGTTAATATCTGCCATTAAAGAATGCCTTCTATGTGCTTAACGAACTGCACTTACACCTTCATCTACTAAAATTGATTATTATAAGGCTAAAACCAGCTTACTTATAGATAATGCCAAAGTAGATAGAAATAAAATTAAAGTCAAATATCTAAGGTATATGATTTATCTTGGTGTTTTGGATTATTCTAAAGCACTTCTAATATCTTTAGTCTATTTATTTTCATCTTGATCATCAACAGAAGATTAAAAATTCTTTTATTTATCTTCACTTTCATCTATTGATTGTTATTGAACAATTTGATGCTTACTTTCATCCAATCTTTATTTTATCAACGATTTACCGTAATTAATCTTTTCTTAATCAATGTCTTCTCGAATAACAATAGTATGATAAATACTACCACCTGCTGGCTATCCATCATCAGTCAAAGGGAATCTTTCTTCTATGAGTTCTAATTTGACTTTGACTTTTTTGAAATCTCCGCTGTAATTCATAATCGCAGAATCTTTTACTGATCCTCCCATTTTCTTATTATCTGAATCATGAATATTTGATTGTAACAGTTGTTTAAATAATTAAACATCAATTGTAGTTTCTGCAGTGTATACATCACCTTCTAATTTATATACCTAATTTTTTAAAGGTTAATCATTTTGATTTAATGTGTTATTTAATACATCTCCTAATTCTTTAAATAAATTCCCAAATGTATAGATAGGTTATTCCTAGGCACTAGTCGTTGCAATATCTTCGACTCTAATTCCTAAATCTTTCATTGATTCACTAACATTTAAAATCTATTATGAAATTCCATCATATATCATGTAATGAGTTCCTGGTAACTTTTCTAATGGTTTTAAAAATCCAACTAAGAGAATTCCTTTTTCTAAATTTGGTAATACTTTAATCATCAATTTACAAGGAACCAAATATTATTAACTATTTTATGCAAGTACGAATCTTTCTAAACCTATAATATTTGAATTGCTTGTTCTCATATAATTCTCAACTAATTAATTGTGTTAATCTCCAATTATTTTAGGCATAATCTTACTAACATTTTATTCAAACAACTCTGAAGCAGGATAACCTAATGATTTTTATATTTCATTATTGCAACTAGCTACAATACCTATACTACCTACATTTCCACTCATAGTGATTATAATCGTCTCCTAAGATTCAGTTATTTTAGACTCTTATCCTCCACCTTACTTCCTTTAATAAATTGATTTCTTTATTTAACTTATCTATTATGCCAACTACTCCTATTATTCCTTATCATGTACTACCATTTACAAATAAGCATTATAAAATTCCAGTAAATTTAAATTGTTATTGTTTATTTCTGCTAATTCCTGATAACCTTCATCACAAAGATCAATCTAATGTAATACCTTCAATCCAATATTTTATAATTTCAATATATTTGGATGATCTTCTTATAATTCTCTCCAGAATTCTAAATGAGATTCTGCACTTTTCTAAATCATATTAGTTAACACTACTAATTGATTTTAAAAGAATACGATTGAATTAACATCAATATCTTAGGCTTTCTCTGAATCCTCTTGCATCTCACTTTCGATATGTTATTTGAAACGAAATAAACAAAATTCATCTCTTAAAGTATGATTTTTTGTATCTTCAGCCTTCATCATAAAGTGCAAAGCATTGTATTTATTTTTCAGTTCGTCATTGCATAAATAAGAATAAAATATTTTAAATCTTGCATTCTCTTTAAATTTTTCATCTGCTATTATATCATCCAATATTGAACCCAAAAGTCTCATCCATGTTTCATGTTCTTTTACACTTTCTTCTTTCTTGTGATCATATGAAATCAATTGTTTACAAGAACAATCTGTTTTTGTACAAGATACATAATGCAATTTTAATACACCCATCAATTTTATTTTTGTATTTGGAGACTATCTATCTAGAATCAATTAAATTAAAGTATTTAAGTAATTGTCTGCTTCTTCTTCATTTTTAAGGTTTTTAATTGAAACTGTCATAGATTCTTTAAGAATGTTCTTGAATGCATACAAACCTCCGAATACAACAAATGGTATCAAAACAAATAAATATAATAAGCCCATATCATCAGGTGAACTAGTATCTAAAAAGTCAGTAATTATAACACAAATATTAATCCATAAAACTATTATTTCCAAAGTGATTTTATAGAAATGTCTATTTTATTTATAAAATTCATAAATTACATAAAATTATTATAGCCTTTAGGATAATTGTATCTAGAAAATAACAGAATCAAATCGCCGACTCCAAATAAAACAACCATTTCACTATTGTATGTTCCAGGAGCATTAAAGATTATTAAAAATGGTGTAACAAACTTAAAAAGCATGCGAGCATATTCAGCATCAGATTAATAACCATTGAAAGGAAATTTTGATTTTGGACTTTTATCAATAATATCTTTACTTCAAATCAAAATATAATAATGTGGTTGAAAAATGAAAAAAGATGAGTAATACTATTCCAATTATAGCCACAATCATATGCAAAATGTGAATTCCCTCATAACATCCCAAATCAGCGCCTGCTGCTGAATCTGATCTACAATAAATAGTAGCTAAAAATATGTTATAAAATGGTAGTGCCAATACTGTATTCAAAATAATAAGTAATAAGGATAATAACTTAAAGCTAAATACTAGCATGCCTGATTATTATTCTTGATATTTTAGCTGACTCAAAGAATATTAGCTAGCAAAGAATATCAAACCAATTATGACCATTACTCCAAAAGAAATATACAACAATATTAAGAATATGGTCACGCCTTAATCAATTAAATAATTGAATTAAAAGTAACGCAGGACAATTCTGAAGTAGTTTAGTCCTTAATTATCCCACAAGAAATCTATAACTGGATGAATTGGGTAGTACATTAGCTATAGATTTTCAATACTTAGCAACGCACAATAGATCAAAGTGTTACATAAATTATTCTTTATGATATTATGCATGATGTTAAATAGTGATATTTTGAACTTGTATTCCATTTCTTACGAAGTTCCTTTTTCTAATTAAGACTTCTTATGATTCATAATCGACATTTTTTAATTATATGTATTAAACTATTGATTTTCTAAAGGAGGCCTACTCACAAATCAAAAGCTCTGTTAAATGGTAAACGTAAATCGATCAATTCGATATCATTTTCTTAGGGGTCTTACTCACTATAATTTTACATTTTTTGCTAAATCGAATTAGATTTCCAAAAAGATAGTACAATCAAAGTAAAATGTCATAATAAATTAAGGTTATTGGTCATACATAAAATCTTAAGTATTTTTAGTGTTAATAAATTATTGTCCTGGATTGTCTTCAATTTTAGAAAAAAAGAAGGAAGAAGCTCTTAAATCTTTTTCACATTCTCTTGAAAAATACACCACCAATAAAACATATAAAATACCAGAAAATGGTATGGGCTATGATAAAATAAATGAAAGATTAAAGAGTTGGATTGATCGTGACAGTAAACATTATAACAGTGGTAAATTATCTGGTTCTCTTTATGTTCAAAACGATTAACAATTTATAGAAGAATGTTAAGAATTTACCAAGAATTTTGTGTATTCAAACCCAATGCATGCAGATTTATGGCCAGCTTCTAGATAATTAGAAGCTGAGGTCATAAAAATGACAGGGGAATTATTTGGATAAGATAAAGAGGCTATTGGAATGTTAACTACTGGTGGTACTGAATCAATATTGTTGGCAATCCTTGCTTATCGTAATTGGGCAGAAGCTGAAAAAGGCATCACAGAACCAAACATGTAAATTTAATTTTTTATTTCAGTGTAATCCCAGAAACAGCACATGCAGCATTTTATAGAGCAGCAGAGTATTTTAAAATATAAGTGAGAGCAGCCAAAGTCAATTAAAATACATTTGCTGTTGATTTAAAAGATCTTAAAAGTCATATTAATTCTAATACAATATGTATAGTAGGATCTTTACCAAACTTTCCATATGGGACATAAGATCCAATCGAAGAATTAGCGGCTATTGCCAAGAAGAAAAAGATTGGACTTCATGTTGATGCTTGTTTAGGTGGATTCATTGTTGCATTCGCCAAAGAAAAAGGAACGAATTATGGAAAATATGATTTCACTCTTGACGGTGTTACAAGTATATCTTGTGATCAACATAAACACGGTCTAGCTCCAAAAGGAGTTTCGACTGTTTTATTCAAAACATAATAATTGAGATAATATGCATTCTTTTCTACTGCTACCTGGTCTGGTGGGGCTTATGCTGTACCTACTACCCAAGGTTCAAAATCAGGTGTTGGAGCAGCTGGAGCCTGGTTTACAATGTTGGCTATTGGTAGAAAGAAATATACTGAATTAAGTAAATCAATTATAAATGCTACCATATAATTGGCTAAATCAATAAATGAAATACCAGAATTATAGGTTTGTGGTTAACCAAACATTAATTGTGTTTGTTTTAAGAGTATATCAAATATAAATGTTTATTCTATCCATTAAATCCTCACTACAAAAGGATGGAGTCTAAATACAACTTAAAATCCACCCGGAATTCACATTAGCGTTACTTAATAAAATGTTTAAAATCTTAAACTATATGTTTAAGACATTAAAGAAGCAATTTAAGAAGTATATTAATGATTACTAAATTTCTAGATAAAAGCTAATCCATCTAAATATAAAAAAGGAGGTGATATGGGTGCTTTGTATGGAACGACTCAAAAAATACCTGATTCTAAATTTGCTGGCAATGCTCTTAAATTGTATTTGGACTCTTTACTCAAATTGTGAGAGAGTACATCTGAGTTTAATAAATATAATAAGCAAAAAATAAATAATCAAAAATGTTTTATTTTATTTTCTTTATTTCACGTTATTCTAATTATTAGAAATTCTAATAATCTTGTAATAATAATAATTTTAGCTTTAGAAAAAACACAAATTCTTTATTATAAAGCATTAATTTTCTTAAGAATAAATTTATTCTTGAATTGAAAATAAATTAACTTTAAAAAATAATATCAATTATCTCTGTTTTAATAAATCACTTATAATTAAAGAATATAAAATCATAAATTAATAATACTCATTAATTTTACATGTATAGAGCTCTTTCAGCTTGTAACTTTTAGAATTATTCTTCAGGAATCAAATTAATAGCATTTGTTACAGTGAAAAAGCTTTTCAAAAGCTCAGGAGTGAATTTTTGGTTTCTTCATAAAACATCAAGTATTACCTGTAGACATATGGATAATTTTGAATTCCTTTCTTGCAAACCATAAATACAGGGGTATAAGGAAAATCTTGGATGCATGATGGCTTATTATGATCATTGTTCATTCTTCCAAAAATCATTGTAGAGTTTTCTTATTTATAAGATTCCAATGCTAGATTTTCATAATATTAACCATATTCTCCACATGCATGGCAATTTTTAGAATACTAAAATATCGCATAATCTTTTTTGCTCTCCATAACTTCCTTTTAAAATGCCTTACCAACTAATTTAATAGAATATTTTTTATATTTTGGTTACTCTTGTGATTAGAAATACTCATTAGCATGTCCATTCTTAACTGCCATAAAAAAAGATATTAAAGAATCCTTACTTACTTATATTTATTCATCTAATCTATAAATATAACTATGAGCTTATCCAAACTCATTAAATACACTCAATTTTTTCATAATGTCCATATTAGTTTCTTAATGCTATCTTAAACGATCTCCATATTTTTCATCATCCCTTATATAGACTTAATAACCTAAATGATTATCTTTAGGAGTTTTATTTAAATATATAAATTCAGTTTTTTTCAATAAGTCTGGATTTTTCTCCTTTAGATGCTTTTTCAATTCACCAAAAGCCTTTACTAATCTTGTTTCTTCATGTTTTGGTATTTTATTCAAATCCAATTCCAAAACAATCGAATATTTTGTAGCCGATTTACCAAAGCTTCTATTTGAGAATACATTTGTATCATTGAATGCTTCAGTTAAATCCTCCATAACATTATCAACTGATTTACCACCCAAAGTACCAGCAGGTGTTATGAGTAACTTTTTATTGTTGATAGTTATTGATGATTAAAAATTATTCAATTTACTACTCTTTTATAAAAAGAATAATTATCCATTTTAAATATTTTAAATCCCTAATTTATCTGCTACAGCTTTGTCAATTAAAATCCAATGCAACTTTTCATTTTTTTAATAGTTATCATTTTATTGCATAATACAAAATCTTGTCTAAACATTTTTATATTATGGAGATGTTTTATCAGCAAATACTAAAACTGCAGTTTCTGTAGATGGTAAATATGATAAAATTGATTCAAATTCATTCAATTTTTTTTAATTTAATTTATTAATCTTCTTAAAATAATTAATTAACAGTATTCTATTCTCAAAATAATCATTTGCATTGAAATTATATATTCTTTAAATATATTTATTCTTTAGAAGCATTATAGTATCCTATTCGATTGTAATTTTGTACTTTTACTCAAAATCCCTCACCAAATTTTCAGTAATAGGTTCATTTAGAGTCAAAACTTTTAAAGGACGCTTTGATCTAACCTTTTACACTTTTACTACTTAGTCAACTACTTATAGAAGTTCATCTAAAAAATGCTCAACAAATCTATCTGGATCAACTACAATGATTACATCATGTGTCTAATTTATATTAAATAATTGTTTACTTAATGAATTTGTTCATAAAGTTAATCAGAGAATTTTTCATATTTATTGAACCCATTATTTGAGACTTCTGGATTAGGAGAAGTAGATGCATTTACTCTATTTGGAAACAAAATCAAGTGAGAAGTTAATAAAGAAAGTGCCACAACTCTTGGAGTAGCCATTTTTGGTATTTATCTTAATAAGGGAATGCAAACTCTTCTGAATATGTTCATTTTTATTTTAATTTATGGTTATTTATATTTTTAATTAATGACAGAAGCAGAATAAACATTTTATGTTTCACCTATTGCAAATCCAATTGCAAACAGTAAATTATAAAAAGGGCTTCTTAGATTTATTGCTAGATGTAATGTTTTCATTGATTATTTAGAAATCACAATAAAGCACATCAAGAGAGGAGTTAAGGAAGTTGGAAAAGCATTAAGAAAGAAGACCACTGGAATTGTTGTCTTTGCTGCTGACATTAGCCCAGTTGATGTATTGTCACATTTACCATTGTAATGCGAAGAATTAGGAATTCCTTATATTTATGTGAGAAGCAGATTAGAGTTAGGTAATTATAAATCTTTATAAATTTTAGGAGCTGCAGCATAAACTAAAAAACCAACTAGTGTTGTCTTGGTTTAAGTGCCAACCAAAGACGACGTGAAAGGATTAGAAAAATATCATGAATTATTTGAAAAAGTAAAAGAAAGCAATCCATTCATTTGATATAATTTATTCATTTATCAATTCTAGTTGATATTAAAGTCTATCAATATTTTATTTAATCTAAACAATATCCCGATTAAGATTTATGTTTCCTTATTTAATACTATACTATATTTATTAATCCTATTATTTTCAATCAAACTAAAGAAACTAGTATTAATATAGTAAAACATTTTATTAGAAAATAAATTTAAACTTTGTTTCAATCCATTTAATATTACTTCATACCAAATCTTAATTGAAAAATTATTATTATTTAATCTAAAATTAATATTTTTTAAATCTAATAATAAATAAAAAGTGTAAGATTTATTAGAGTTAAGCAACAGATAATACATTAAACTTAAAAATGATGTTTCTAGATTGGATGAGGAAATTCTAATAATTTTAATAGATTTGAAAAGTAGAATAAATAATAAAATTTATAAAATTATGGCATTTACAATAGTTCTTGAATATATGATTTATAACTAATAAAATCAGTCAATTAATATCGATAAGTTTGAGTTCCAAAAGTTTAATTACTGAAGGTTGAGTACCAAATAATATTACTAATTCGAATCTATTTTCATCCCATAATTTAAGAGATCTCCACTCTTTTATATCCATATAAGACACATCATATTGTTTAGCAACGGAAGTTGTATCTTCATTAAACATTTGAACAAATCCACTAAAAAGTATTCTAAAGTCATCTCTATCTTTAAAGGTTATATCGCATAAAAATAAATTTTCAACAACTTCCTTCATACCTAATTTATTATCTAAATAAAATTTATATGAAAGATTTATATGCTCTTTCATTTTGTATGTGAAATATAAACAATCTTCATCCAGTTTTGGCATGGCTTTAGTATCTACAAAATAAAATAAATTTTATCCTTTGATTCCTGTATGAATATTAATCATCAATTCAAAATCCTATTAATCATACATATAATCTTTCATTGAAGCATATTAAATCTTATTTTATATTACTTTTGTTTTCAAAAACGTGGAAACTTTTTTTTTGGGTTTAGGAGGAAGTTATTATTATTATTGTTATTATTATTAAGTAGATTTTATTTAAGGAAGTGTTAAAGTTGTTTATTTTTATAATTAAAATGAAATATATTCATCATCGCTATCTTCATTTACTTATTATTTTTGTTTAGATTCTGAAAGTGCTCTTGAATTTTGAAGATTTTATTTTGATCTTTATTCAATTATAAGTTTATATTATTTTTATATTACTCCTTTATTAACCCAAAAATATTTTTATTTAAGTTATTTCCAAAAATAATACATCAAATCTACTGTTGAATTTTCCCATAATATATATAACATTTATTTGTCATTCTCAAAATAGGTAAATAAATAATGACCATCTGTCATATAAGTAAATGCTTTTTGATTGATTGACTTCTTGAGAATTTCTTAACATTCATATTTTTTCAAGAATTCCTTCTATAAATTCAAATACTTTGATTCTATTTTAAAGTAAACTTAAATGCTATCATAAGTATCATTTTTCATATTTAAAGGAATACCATCTAATAGAATTTTGAAATATAAATGAGATGCAAAATTTAATTTCCTAAAAAGTAATTATGGAGTAAATAGTTTTTTATTTACTTGAGCTATAGTTATATGAAGTTAAAGCGATTCAACTAATTTATCAGGTAAATTTAATTTGGTGGCACCATATTGAAACATTGAATTCATTTTTTCGTGAAAAGTTGTATAACGATTGATTTATTGGTTAAAATAAATTACTTTCATCTATTCTACAATCTCTTTTATATTTTAAGATTAGATAGGATTTAAATACTAAAAATTATGAATATTCGAATCCAATTCATAATAAAACCTTTTACATACTTATTTTAGATTTATATACTCTCCAAAATTAGAAATACTAAATTTAATTACTATCCTCAATAAATTTTATGATATTGCAGATAATTTTCCTGAACTATTAGTCGGATCATAATTTGTTGATCCGGGAATTTTTTTTGCCTCTTTGTACTTTGATTTTACATTTGAATACTTTTAATTTTATTTGAAGGAAGTTTAAGTACTTATTTTTGATGTTTAAGAAGATTGTTTAGTCAAAGATGATGCTCGTTTCATTTGTTTATTTATTAATTTCTTTTTTAATTTAATTAGAGAGAAAAAATATTGATAAATAAATTAAAAAGTGTAAAATAAATTTTTCCTAGACATAATGAAATAAATTAGAAAACATCTAAATTTGGTTTTAGATTTGGTATCGAAATTTTTTTAATAAAAAGCAGATTTATTATGCTGATTTTAAATTTACAAACAAAGAAATTTTTAATAATAAAATATATAATAATTTAATTAAAAAATGGATGACAATATTACTTTGCAAATCATAAAAAATTTATAGGATAAAAATTAGGATAAGAAACAATTATAATAAGGGTATTCAAAATTAAAAGAGCAAGTACAATATTTTGCCAAAAATGGAAAGGAATTATTAATAAAATAAATGATAGAAACTTTAAAAATTAAGCTTACGTATTCTTCTTAATTTTATATTAAAAAATAAGGCATGATTGCTATATAAAAAGTAGCAGAAATATTAGTTAAAGAAGTAATCAAAAATTCTTAAAATAGTTTCCCTAATTAGCAGAGAAATGCGTAAAAGAGTTGACTTCACCAATCTTAGAATGTTTAAATGATAAAGATGACAGAGCTCGACAATAAGCTGTTGATAGTTTACTGGAATTAACAAGGATAATGAAAACAATGATCCTTCTAAATTTTAATGAAATATTTGATTATTAATTGGGAAGATCAGCAGAATAAGAAAGTCAGGTTTCTTAAACCATGCTTTAGTTAGATGCTCAATTAAAGAGTTAAGTTTAAACAGCTATTTATGAAAAATTTTTAGATCCTTCTAAACCAAGTTATTTTAACTTACACAGTTTTATGATTTTATTATAGAGTAAATTAAAAACAAGAGTTATCTCTGTTCGATAATTTTTACTTGGATGGATTAAACTTTTAAATTAATGTCACAATAATGACTTGTACATTTACTTTCCTATGATATTGGAAGGTATCTTCATGATGCTAGGGGAGACGGCGAATAAGTAAAGCAAATTTATATATTTAGGGAATTTCGTAGTATCGCTGACAGTTAGTCTTATGAATTTATGAGATAAGTAGAATTAAAGGTAAATATTGATTAGAAGGTAAATGAATAAATTTTTGAAATACTGCTTAAAATTTGTTAATTGAAAGGAAATCAAAATAATTATGCAAAGTTAAATTCATTAGTTTGGATTTTTGAATATTTAAGAGTGTTTCAATAAGAACAACAAGTGATGGAAGAACAATAGAAAGGGAAATTAGGGCTCTAACATTCTCCATTAAATTTAATAACGTAAAGTGAATCTTTTACAAGTATAACACCTCTGAATTCAAAAACTTCAAACCAATAAATTCATGGAGTATGGGAATCTCCATTAAGAAAAACAATATTAAATAATTTAAGTTAAATATTGTCCCCAGTCTTGATTCTGATATCTCATGAAGAAGAGGAGGTAAGAAAACTTGCTTAGAAAGTGAATGACGAATTATTAAAAATTATGAATCAAGTAAAACATTAATCAGGAGAATTTATGAAAATTGTACTAACGATTAAGGAAATGTTAACTGATAAAAAAAGTAATACTGCTGAATCTGCATTAATATGGATGAAGCACTTACTAGAAATCTATTCAGAATCTCTATTTCCAATAATAGAAGATATATTAACAAAAGTATTTGAAAATATTACTTGATAGTTAATCGATAAATTAGTAGATTCTGAATCTTCTATTGTCTAAAACATTATGGATGTATTAGCTAGTATATCAATGCATAGTCAATATTTTGAGATAGTTATTAATAAAATATTGATAATGCTTCATAAAAGTTAAGAATAATATATTGAAAAAAAAAACGAATAAATATTTAAGAAACTTTGTTCCCTTCTTAATCCTTAATAAGTCTATTTCACAATAACAGCTAAATTGTTGGAAACTTATTCAGATAATGATGTGTTATTTATAAGCAATACTGTAAGATCATTAACTACCTTATTAATTTAAGAAAAAGAATTATAAAGTCTTAGAAATATACTTAGAAATTTAAAACATGAAAAAGATGAAAAATAAAGGCAGCACAATCAAGAGATTTTTGAAACACTTTATAAAACATTTTGTTACAATTCTATGAGTGTGATAACTTTATGTCTACTATCTGAGGAATATGAATTGGCCTATAGCATAATCATTAGTTTTTCTGAAGTGGAAGTTAATCAATCGATTTTGTCAGGAATAGCCCAATTAATAAATGTTCTAGAAACACCAATATTCATTTGTAATATCAATAAATATTAAAGTTTTAAGGCTATAATTATTGGAGTATCACTCTCATCCGTTTTTAATGAAATGTTTGTTTGGATTGATGATGCTCTTACCCTAAGGTCCTCCATTTAATATGCTCAGATAGAGACTGAAGAATGTTTCTAATGCTTAAATTTAGTAACTCTAAGAGGATTAGTAAACTGAGACCGAAGAATTTTTGGATATTTAGAAATTACTTACACAATTTAAAGTTATTCGTCTATAATGTATAAATTAAGAGTAAAAATAATAAGATTAAAATTGATCAATAAATTTATTAATATATCATTCATTAAATAATTATATGATTTCTTTACTTAATTGGCTTAATGTTGAATATTCATTTAAATATCCACCAAAATGATCGCAGGAAAAAACCACTTTATCATTTTCTAAGTTCTCTTAACTAATTTCTAATTACCTTGAATATCTTTAAGAGTAATGCGTTAAAGTTATTACATTTGCATTAGCCATCGTGCCTATTTTAATTGCTTCAGATATTGTTGAATGCATATTTTAAAGTGCATTCTCTTGTAAATCATCAGAAAATGTTGATTCATGTATGAGAACATCGACATTTTAAGATAATTTCGCAAATCTTTCGCAAGGCCTTGTATCTCCAGAATATGATAAGGATCTCCCATCAGATAGATTTAATCTCACTCCATAAGATTATGGACAATGATCTACAGGGGTGACTTTTATTGAATCTAATTCAAACTAGTTTTTTAAGCAAAATAACAGATCTTCATAGTTTTTAATGAAATTTTAATTATCTTCGATTTACACTTAATCCCCTTATCTTATTCTGCATTAATGAAAACAATCCTTAATAAGCTAATTTATATCACCTTTAAAGTCTTCGTCAAATTGTTAAGATACAATAATTTTGCAATTATGCTGTTCTCCTAAAATTTATTTGAAATACATCAACCAAGGTACTACAATTGCTGGTACAATTAAATATATATCCTTTTAGCTATTACGTAAATTATAAATAATCTACAATAGCCCTAAATGATGATCACTATGAGCATGACTAATCCATATAATCAATGGTTTCTCATTTAGTAAAATTTTTTCATCATTAATCTATTTAAAAGTTCCTTCTCCACAATCTAAAATTATATTAGAATTTAATTTTTCATTCACTAAAATGATTCCAGATACATTTCTCAATTATCCAGGTTTCATTGAGCAAGTACCTAAAAATATCAATCTAATGTGATCATTTCCTTTTTGTTGTAATTATTAAAATTGATTTTTAAATTGAATATTTTAAAAAAGTTAAGTGATATCTTTTGAAACATAATTTTGAACTGGTTTATAACCTTATTACTTTATAGGTAGAACTAAATATTCAAAAAGAGGAATAAAACCAATAATCTAATTCGTATTAATTAATTCCTTTGGTATTGGTGCAAATAATTATTATTCAATGTTTGGAAATGTAGATGGATACTGCTCATGTAAAAAATTTGATAAAAGTTCTGATAAAGGTTGAATTTTCATGTGAGTTTAGGTAATTTTATCTTTGCTTCCATTTTAATTGTTACATAAAACATGATTAATGTTTAAATGTTTTTTAATAAATTCAACATAATAATTTTCTTAAATCTAGTGAGATAAATGAAAAATAGCAACTAAATTGATCTTTTTAGCATTAAATTATTCCAAAGTCTAAATAAATTCTTGATGATCAATCAATTTTTTTAGTTATTCTTAATTCTCAATATCTAATATAATTACTATTTATGGGATAACTTCAGGGTCTTTAACCTAATCAATAGTTACTGTTTAACCATTTTCTAAGGTAACTTTACCATTTTTAGTCAATTCTTACATTTTATTTCCAGGAACATTAAATTATTTTAATTGTTCTTTATTGTAATTACCTGGTTATGCAAAGGATGATATTATATATTAGATTGTATCATCTATTTCTAAAGCTTAAATTTAGATATTCTCATCTTTATATAAAGTAGGATTTTTCATATAAATTCCAGCGTTGTTGGATTCTTTTGGATCAATAATATGTTCTTTAATTTTTTCAAGATATTCTTGCAATTTACAATCGTTTTGTTATAATAATTCTTCAATTAATTGTGTGTCCTTAGTTCCTAATAAGCACTTTCCATTAAATTCTTAAACTGAATATGGTAAGGTTTTAAATCCTCCTATTTCATTATATCTTTTCATATTCATTAATTTGTATAATCCTTTAGGTCCATACATTTTTGTATTGATACCACAGTTTTAAGCTAATAGTGTTGATAAATATCCGAAACACCCAGTTGTGGTTTGAGTACTTAATCTTGTAAAAAATATTCTAGGTCCTGGGTTAATTTTCACATAATTGTCTTTAGTAAATCGTTGAAATCCGTCTGGAATATTGAAAATGTATCTTATATTATCAAAAGAGCACACAATATTTGGTGTTTCTTGATTTTTAATTATTTAAAATGAAAATCTCACCATAATTAATATGAAATAGTAATTATAAAAAGTAATTAATAAATTATAGATATGTATTATTAAGGAATCAAATAATCGTAGTTTAACTTATAACCTTAAGATAATTGCCTTATTCAATTAAATCAATTTCATAAATTTCTATAACTCTTTGTCGACATAGAAAACACTCCTTACTTTTTTAAGAGCTTTCAAAAGCGCATTCATAACATATTCCACCATGTCCACATTTCATTAATACAGAATTGGCTTATTTTTCACAACAAATCAAGCATTAATTATTAGCTGGTTGTGTTTTTTAAGTATCTAAATTTATATCAGTTTTTTATTTTGATTTTTTAATTCTTTTTATTTCATAATTAACATCTCTGATTATATTTTATGATAAATTATTTGCTCTTTCTGTAAACAGTTCATCTTTATTAGAGTTAGCATACATTAAGAATTCCTAACTAGTAACTAAACGAAAATATGAGGCAGACAATTTTTTTAATAATATTGGAGATTTCAAATTTTTTTTTATTCTAATTTCATCTATCCTAGGACTGCATGGCAATTCTCTTTGCTAGAAATCCGCATTTATGAAATGAGTAAAAAATATAGATATGTCCTAAAAGATATAAAAAGTTCCTGCAAACATTAGTAAATTAAATGCAACAAATGAACCAAATATAATAATTCCTATATCTAATTGTAGATTCATTCCAAGAAGATTAAATGTATTAATGATCCACATGCCTGACAAGATGCTGGTCATTGAAAATAGATAAAAAGACCAACACAAGGTTTTATCTACATACTAATAATATTTTACATTCACTTGAATGTAAAGATATTCTATGATAGTAGAATTAGTTAATTAATTTAGAAATTAGGATCATTAATATTGTAAATGCACTTCCTATAAGGGCACTTAAGTACATCCAATACCACCAAAAGGTTTAAGACCAAGTCCAATTAACTAATTGATTCAGTTTAATTGTAACACACAATGAAGCAATTAATACTGAAATGCTATAGAATCCTTGAAGCTAAAAATTTGATATACATTTTTTTTACATATCTTAAGATGGTTGAATATTCATGTTAATGATCTTATTAACAACTCCATTTGATTCCAAGGAATGTTGTAAATACAACAAACAAATTTATAAAAACGTAGTAATACAGATCGATATAATAGAGGATTAAAACAAATATGGCAGCTAAAATTTGTATCATATGTTGCAATGTTAAAATTAGATTTCTTTGAGAATACCAAACCCAAAAAAATATTTCTTGAAGAATCAATAATCCTATTGGTAGAGCAAATGGGATCATCTCATATTGAAATAATGAAAATATCAAAGTAAATATGTTGTAATAGGCATATTTGAAACAGAAATATTTTAGTGCCTGATCGATTTCCTCTCTTAATTATAATGACAAACTTACTTTTGCATATAATGAATAATTTTAAAAATTAGAATATTACCTTGTAATTAATGTTTATAATTATTTATATATGAATAAAATTGAGGATGAAGATCAGATTCTTATGAGATAGATTCAAGGAGTATCTTTCGCCTCAGAAATGCATGATAGAGATGAAAAGCAAATTCACAAAGAATTGGTTAAGATAATTGTAAAGGAACATAAAAAGTTGAAAGCAAAAAAAACATTATTTAGTTTAGCTAATACAATACTTATTGTATTATTATCAGATATTTCAAGGTATTATCCATATACAACATGATATCATTGGTAAATATAGAGGCCTATCATTCCTTTATATATTTTGAAGAATTATAATAGAATCCTGATAACTTTGGGATTCTTTATTATCTGGTCTTATTAGACATAATCCACTTTTTAAGAATTATTAATTGTTGCAACGGTATATTTGGTGCTGAACTTAAGTCTCAAAAAATAGTCACTTTTTATTTGATATTTTCTTCCTTTCTTTTTGTATCTCGTAGTGTCTTAACAATTATTACTATAATCAGTTATTCATAAATTCAAGCATTGTGTTCTTAATTCTTTAAAGAAGATGATGCAAATATATTGGCTCTTAACTATTGTCTAGTGATGGCATCATTTCTAGTTTTGGATGCATTGTTTACTATGATATGTATTGTTTAAGGATCAAATAATAGAGAAAAATAGTAAAGTAATTAGTAAATGCATTTTAGTTTCGAATGAACTTAAGCAAAAGATACAAAAGAAATACTTCATATGTTATGAAAATGCTTTAAATTCATTTTTTTGAATTATTTATAGTGTATATACAATAGTTTAATTAATTAATATATTATATCTTCAATTAATCATTCATTTTCCTTATTTTAATCAACTAATAATTCAAAAATATCTTAATTAAATAATTAAGAATTAATTATGATTTTTATTATACTATACGCACTCAATATATCTGCATGGGTTGTAGTTTTTCAAGAACTGCAGAATACAGATCAGACAACCACCAATCTTCCATGGTACATCAAAGGGCAAGATGTCTAAGCTTTCATTTTT
The DNA here is from genome assembly GCA_000733375.1 of Paramecium sexaurelia. NCBI lineage: Eukaryota > Ciliophora > Oligohymenophorea > Peniculida > Parameciidae > Paramecium > Paramecium sexaurelia. The sequence goes on along the minus strand of JPFM01000075.1, from coordinate 27,151 downwards.
TATTAATGCGAAAGATAATTAATTGCTTTAATTTCAGAATAAGAAATTTATAGAGCTTTTTCTGTTACTCAAAATGATGTAACTCAAATAAAATTCGAAGCTGATATCTATTTTAGTTTCTTTGAAGATAGTGAAGTTATTATAACAGTTAATGATAAGGAAATATATCATGAATAGTTTTATAAATCCCAAATAGAATTATACAGTAATCTATGTGTAGACCTTGTTGGCAATCACTATTTTACTACTATTGAAATAATATTTGATTTTGAGGTTTTAGCTCAAAACTATATTTCAATTAAGTTTAATTCTTTAATCCAAAGTCAAAGTTCATATTTTGGGATTAGAAATATTAATTTATACTCTGATGGTATTTATATGAGTTGTCCTTCAAAAACTCCAATACTGAGTTCATCATTAGCTTGTATCGATACTTGTGATTCTACAGCTTAACAACTAACTTCTCCTTAATTAACGACATGTATGACACCAATTCCTTCTACAAGTAAAGTTCATTATTAAATTAGATGTTTTCCAAAGAATATATCCTAGCTCATCATCCGATCTTATTACATATCAGATAGCTGATGGAGTGTGGTTAAGTGATAAATTCAAACAAACCAATATAGAATAAAAAAAGTAAATTATAATTAGTACTTTCACACATGGTATAACAAATGCCAAATTATAATTGTAAGGGATAATATATTTAATTGGTGATTGGAAAGATGGATCATACCTAAGATTATAGTTAAATTCTACTAGTGATTCTACAACAATCAAAAATATACCTAAGCAAGAAGAAAGCTAAAAATTCACCTCTTCTATTACTAATCAATTTAAATACACATTTTTAAATGAATCAACAGACACCATTACTTGCACTGCTGATGCTTGTTAATAAAAAACTTATAATATTTCTTATTTTAAGAATGAACTTATTACTATCAATAAAACAAATAGTAAATTTGTTGCCAATCCATCCAACTTTTTTAATGTTTATTAAACATAGTTGACTTTAATAAATGGAACAAAAATTCCTGTTTAGAAAATTATCCTTAACACTGAAAACATGATACCATAAACAGCTTAAACGTTAACTTTTAGTATAGAATAAAATCTTATTGGAGATGATGCTCTCTATGCATTTTAAAATCGCATTTACTTATATTAAGCTACTAAATTAGACATAGGATGTTCAACACTTTCATTATAAGCATGTGTCAAATGCAAAATCCCTTATTATGTCCATTTAGGATAATGTGTAGAAAAATGCCCAATTCACAGTAAAGCTTAAACTTAAACATCTATTAGGAATTGCACAGATTATATAAATATTGAAACTTTACAATATACTTCTAATATAAGCTAAAATTCTAGTGGAGTATATTTAATAAAAGAGTTTTACAACTTAGATTTTAACTCTAAAACAATTTAAAGCATATTTAATGTTTAACCATAGGCAGATAATACTTTTACAAAATTACTATTCTCTAATATATTAAATAATAAAATAATTGGAGGATTTGCCACTTGGGGTTATGGTAGTTATGAAAAAGAGTTCAATGATTTACCTTATCATTATTAGATAAGAATATATTGCACTTTATACTTTATAGATAATTGGGAATTAGAAGATACTTTCATTATAACAGTTGAAGAAACAGAATATAAATTTGGAATAAAAGATTTGAATGCTTAACAACTGACCGGTAAGTCAGACGCAGATTATACTTAGGATGTGTTTATAAGACATCAACATTATGAAGATAAATTAAAGATTAAATTTACTTGTTTAAGTGAAAACTATAATGATTCAAGAGAGAAATCATGTGGCATGAATAAGATCTTCGTTCTTTATGATAGGAATGTTAATTATTTGTGTCCCCAATAAAATGAGTATTATAATTAAATATCTAATACTTGTGCTCCTTGCTTAACTACTGGAATAGGATGTATTGAATATCAGTCTTAAGCATTCAATAAATGTAATTATCGATGTTTTACTTGTACAAGTGATATAAATTATTGCTTGTCTTGCGATCCAGCATTGAGAAGAATATTTAATAATAATATATGTTCATGTATAGAGGGATTTTACGAATTAGATGATGATCCATAATGCAAAAGTATTTATAGTATTTAAATTAGAATGTCTTTTTCCATGTTAAAATTGTTAAAAAAACAAATGTCTGTCTTGCGTTGGCGATAATAGAGAATTAGTAGATGGGAAATGCAATTGTATCTAAGGTTATGAAGAGATTAATTAAATATGTGAACCAATCTGTCATAAAACATGTTTGACATGTGATGGTATTTCAAAATCCAATTGTTTAATTTGTGATCAAGAATTACATAGAGAAATTAATGATAAGTAATGTGTATGTTAAAGCGGATATTTTGAAGATGAAAATCAAAATTGTTTAAAATAATGTTTAAATTAATAGTATTGCTATGTCTGTGATGAGAATGATTAATGCTTATAGTGTTTACCAAATTACTACAGATTTTTAGATAATAAATAATGCATTTGTTAATAGAATTATCAAGAAAATGCAAATACTAAACTTTGTGAAATGATTTGTCATTATTCTTGTCTGACCTGCTCTCAACCATTATCTTCAAATAGTTGTTTATCCTGCTAGTCAAAAGATATTAGTTTTAGAGAATTAAATGACAAATCTAATTGCACTTGTATTAATGGATATAAAGACGAAGGAGACGTTATTTGCATGAAAATAGCTGACTGTCACTATACTTGTGATCTATGTTATGAATCAAAGAGTTAAAATTAATGTATTAGCTGTTAGTCTAACAGATAAATAAATCAAAATAATTAATGTATATGTAAATAAGGATATATTGAGACAGATTTAAAATGTGTAATTGATGATTCGATTGATAATAATAATAATAATAATAATAACAATAATAACAACGATAATAATAATAACAACAGTAATAATAGTAACAATAATGATAATAATAATAGTAATAATAATAATAATAACAACAACAATAACAATAACAATAGTAGTATAGAATGCGACGATGGTAATGAATTGCCTAGAGATGGTTGCTATAATAATTATATTGAATAGAATTGGTATTGCACTCCTAAAAGTTTATCTTAGTATTCCATATGCTAAAGATGTCATAAAAATTGTATATATTGTACAATTGAATCTAATTGTGATTTATGCAATGATGGATATTATGTCAATAATGGTTAATGTTTATAATGTTAATCGTAATGTAAAACTTGCAGACTTCTTTCCTCTTTTTGTATTTCATGTTCAGATATATCATAAAATCCAATAGATGGAATTTGTTAAAAATGTTAATCAGGATATTACTTAATCAATGATACTTGTCAATCTATTTGTGGAGATGGGATTGTTGCTGGAAAAGAAGAATGTGATGATAGCAACAATAGTAATTAAGATGGTTGCAATTCATTATGCGAAATTGAACCTGAATTTTAATGTTAAGGTTCATCTTGCATACCTTTACCTGACATCAAGAAGGAAGCAAATGTATTTTCTAACAATCAAATCATAATATCACTTGAAAACATTAAATCAGACTGTACTTTGGTTACTATTTGGATAGAATAATATTCTTCTGATTATTATTAATATAGTGTATCGGAAATTGAATCTAATGTAAATTCAGGTATGAAATGTGCAATAGATTTTATATTCTAAAAAGATGTAAAACCATTTAATCTAATTCATGTTTTAATTTAAAAAAAAACAAGAATATTATCAGATTCTGATCTTATAGAGCTACTTATTTAACCGAATAAATAATACTATTATTCATCCTAATAATATGAGTATGCAGAGATTGTTTATTAACTTTATTGTGTCACAGTATACTTTGTACTAGGCATGATTCCTGTATCTATTTTTTTTAATTAATTTCATAACTTATGCTTAGATTTTGTAATTTCCATATCTTATCTTTATTACTTTAATGTTGATTATAGCATTTATTTGTAGCAATTACTTTCAATTTAAACTTGGCCATTACTTTATATTAATTATCCATTTTTTATTTATAATGTTGGAGACATTTATAATTAAAAATTACAAAACAGATATTAAGACTTTTACTTTATATCAAATGTATGGAATACTTTCTTATTTTTATCTTTAATTTATTTCCTTTAATTTATTGCGTTTAAAATAAAAAATCATTATTAAAAGACTTTGTTATAATAAACAAGGCCAACATCATCTAAGAATAGTGCTTTCACTTTTAGAAAAGAGAAAGTATAATTTGAAAATATCAAAATGACTACAGAAAACAAATTTTAACTTGTAAAGAAAATTTCAATTATTATAAATCAAATCTATTACAAGATCTTAAATATCTAATAATTTGATTTTGCATTTTCGTTATTTACCTACTTCTTTTTTATTAATAATTTAGATTATGAATCTGGTTATGAACTAGCAAACATCATTTGCGTCATAGTTGGATGCTTATTTTAAATATAACAATCAATTAATCTTTATAGATTATCTGCAACCAGAAAACAGTTCGTAATTTATAGTTTCAATCAACATTTCACTAAGACAATGTTTATATTAATACAGTTAATTTTTAGAAATAATCAGTTATATGCTACATTTCTTAGTTTTTTATTATATTTAGCATCAATATTATACTATTATATCAAATGTCAAGATTATAAAATAAACGATATTCTATTATTAGTAATATTATTAGGAATAACTATAATATCATATTTAGATGATGTAAACGAGTATATAGATTTCGCTATGATTGGAACAGTTTTTCTATACATATTAGGAAATATAATTTTTGTTATACAGAAAATAATACGTGATTATATTTGATGATTATTTTAATTTAACTAATTAAATACTTATATTTAAGATTACAATTATAATAATTAATATTTTAAATGATGATGCATCTTATTGTGTTGGATAATGTATAAATTCAACAAATTTTCTAATGTTTTAGCTTATCAAATACATAAGAAACCTCAATAACATTAATAAAAATGATTAAAAATTATAAAAGGTAAATATTTCCTATTTTCTCATAAATTTTCTGGAATGATTTATAAATCATGCCAATCAAAAATATAATTCTATATAAACTTCATTTTTTGGTAAAGATCTATAAATAATTATCTTAAGTGTTTATAGTCAGGAATATCATTAATCCCTAAATTCTTTATGTATGCAAAATAGAGCGAAAACTCTTTTGGTAGATCATGACACAAATTTTCTATAGTTGTTGCTACTTTTTTATCAACCATCTATTAGTAAGAAGAATTCAATTGATTCTTTTTAAAATCAATCCATGGCAATGTACCTCTTAAAAAATATATCAAAATGTATCCTAAAGATTCAAGATCATCCCTACGGCCCTAAAATTAATTATATAATACTTATTCTTTTCCAAGATGAGAGTTAATTGATGAAAATTATGTAATTTTAGTAAGCTTTTAGTTTTATTTATTTTAAAAATCGCTTTTCTAATTTTCTTCATCCAAAATATGTTTTTTAGCCAAACCAAAGTCTATTAGATATAACTTGTGATTACTTTAATATAGTTGTAAGTTCTTACTTATCTAATATTCCAAACATTATATCTGAAGGTTTTAAATTTTAATGAATTACACCTTTTGAATGAATGAATTCTAGTAACAATATTAATTAGTCTGCTAGATAAAGAACAGTTTTAAGTGAAAATTTCTTATCGCATAGTAGAAATAAATTATCAAGTGAATCACCTAATAATTCCAAAATCAAAAAGTTATAATCGCCTAAATGTTTATACATCATTTACCATCCTAGCCAAAAGATTGTATTTTAGGAATGCCGGGTGGATTAAATTATTACTAAAATTAGTCAACAATCATGTTATATTCTAAAACTTAATAAATTTTGGCCTCATGCATCAACTGCTAATGCTTCGAATTTTTAGCTTCTAATTTTAAAGCATAATTTTATTTTGTTCCAATATTTTAAGATAGAAATATTTCCCCAAATCTACCTCCTCCAATTCGCTCAATAATCTTATATTAATTGTTTATCATCAATTTATTAATCAAATGTTATTTAACTTTATTATTATTGTTATTTGAATCTTTATATTGTTTTATAAAAGAAATATAATAAATTAATAATAAATTAGAACACATTTTTTAAAGTTCCTAAAAACGAAGCTTAAATAATATTTCGATAAGAAGTTGTTTTATCAAGTTAAAATATTTTAAATTAAAAACACAAACAAGCGTTGTCCAAAAATTGCGCTTATTTTAAAAGAAGCATGGAATGAATAATATTAGACTAGATTAACTAGAATAGAATAAAAATAAATTAATAATATAACAACTTAATGGTTGATGAAAATAGAATTATCTTTGAATTAGCACAATAAACTATTTAATTAATTTTAGAAATGTTTGTTAAAGACATAAGGAGATATATAACTAAAAAATTTATTTATCAATTTGAGATAGAGTTATATTTTCAATAAACCATCCAATTTGACCATAAAAATGTAAATCAACATAGAATTTATGGAAATCCAACCCTATTTAATTTTGAAGAATATAAAAGATTAATTAACTCTTAAGAATTCTTGTATTATATGTTAGTATAAAGCTATATTTTCATCATTATATAATGACAATCGAAGAAATTTTGTGTTAAGAAATTAAAAATTAATAATAGTTAATGATTATATTTAAGAATAATCTAATTATCAAATAATTCAAGATTAAAAAATCTAATATTAATTTTTGATAGGTAGTTATGATTATTATGTTAATAATTTAATAAATCAATTCTTTAAATTAAGAAAATCTCTACTTATGATTAATTAATTAATTATCATAATTATAATTCTCTTAATTTCCAGATTAAAATTTGCTCATTAGTCTTTTTTTGAATATATTTTCAATTTTATTTGATTAATAAACAATATTTGTCATATATTATCATACTTTATTCATTTTATTGTATATAATAACTTTTTAAATTATTATAGATGTAATAAGCAAAAAAAATTTATAATTGATTTTACATTATGTATGAAAAATTGAGTTATTAAGTTGATTAATAAATTTAAATTATAAAAAATGTAAGGACCAACTCTTTCAGCTAGAATGTCTAAAGAATTCTTTTATTTGGCTTTTTTTTTAATTAATTTTTTGCCAATTAAAAACTGTCCCGTATTATCATCAGCAAATTATTAATATTAAATGTAAAGGTTAATATTTAGATTAGTTTTTATAATTTTGGAAATAGGAAAGGTTAGTGGGGTTGTTGAAGTGATATCCACTTCCTTTTAAGGGAATGATTTTTAAGATGCTGATGGTATTATTAACTTATATTGATGATAGGTTGGATTGTTAGCGGAGCAGAAGCTTAAATCACTAATTGTATGGGTATTAGAATGTTTGGAGGATAAAATGCTTTTGGAAATCGTGTCAGTGCTAATAAAATCTTTGAACTTCCGCCACATTACAAATTAAATCTGAAGGTGCAATTTTGGAAGTAAATATATATGAAATAAGTGTAGGATAGATTAGTATGATAATGAATTTGGATATATTTATATTGATTAAGACTTAGTTTGGCAATAACAATTTTAGTAATAAGATGGAACATAAATGTGCGGTTCAGAAGTGGATTGGAAAGATTAATCAGTTAATTTAGATTTAACTGTATAGCACAGTGGATCAACTGCAATCGTGGTATTTACAAGTACTTTGGATGAATGGGCTTATAATGTAAAAAAATATATAATTATATTATTTAGGAATCATGGGGTTTTAGAGAATTTATTTTATCCATTGAAAAGTGCCCAGAGGGGTGTTTAATTTGTTCTTAAGATGAAACAGTATTACAATGTTCTTTTTGGATACCCTTTTCAAATAGTTGGGGTTAATTAAATAAGGAAGAAATTACAGGTGATGGTTGGACTGTTTTTTCTGGAATTGCAGAATCTACAAAGTGTGGAGGTATTTAAACCATATGAATTATAAAGCTGTTAGTTTATTTGGAGGGTAATACAAAACTGGAAGATAAACATTAGTAACTAAAACTTTAACAGATATTCCTAATCATTCTAAAATAAAAATTACATTTTTGTTTGCTATGCTTAATTCTTGGAATAATGAATTTGCTAGATTAACAGTAGATAATTAGGTAGTTTGGGAAAGGCAATTTAATTTAATTCAGGGTTATTACAATGCTATTTGTAACTTTTTTTTTTGGAATTTATAACTATTTGTTAGAGTTGATATTACTTTGGATCATACAAATCAGCAAGTCTAACTAGAATTTTCAACAACTCTTAATGATATATTTAATACTAAATCTTTCGGATTGAGAGACTTTTCCCTTTATTATTATCTCACATGTCCTGAGAATTGTATATAATGCACAGAAGAGAGTTGTAAAGGTAAATTTTGATTCTAATTACTCTTAGTATGCGCGAGTGGATATTACAATAGCGGAATTTAAGATTAAATGTGCTAAAGTAAAATAAATAGTAAATATGTTTAAGAATGTCATGAGTCATGTTAAGAATGTGTTGGAATAACAAATGAAGATTGTACATATTGTGGAGATTCATAAATAAATAATAAACATTTAGTAGAAGGATAATGTTAATGCGTTGCAAGAACCATCCAATAATTGTAGAATGATAACACAATTTTATGTTTGCGTAAATTAAGAATTTTATTCAGCATGTCATCCAAATTGTGAGAAGTGTTATAAACCATAAGATAATACAGTTAATTAATATTGTACAATGTGTAAAGCAGGATAGAATAGATAAGTATCTGATGATCTTAATTGTATTTGTAAACAAGGTTATGGTGAAAATGGAATCTCAGAAATTTGTGTTTGTACATAAATCTATAATTACTTATTTAAGTATGCCATTATACATGTTAAACATGTAAAGGTCCATTATCAACTGATTGCATCTCCTGCTCATCTTAAAATAATCGTCATTTGACTTCAAATAATGAATGTTTATGTAATAAAGCATATGTTGAATTAGGAAACTAAAATCCCATGTGCCTATGTAATAATTTATATAATTTACTAAGTTATTTGTGATCATACATGCTCTGATTGTGATATTTCAGGAGTTGATAAATGCACTAGTTGTCCATCTACTAGAATACCAGATAGAATTGGATCAACATTCAAATGCTAGTGCAAAGATCCTCATTATTTTAGTGATGATTTTCAATTAGAATGCTAGTAATGTCATTCTACTTGCAAAACTTGTAATGGAATGTATGATAACAATTGCTTAACTTGTGATATTGCTTATAGATAGCTGGTTATGTTTAAATGTATTTGTCCATATGGCTATTATGATATTGGCACATTGCAATGTTCGCGTAATTAAATGTTTCCATTATTAAAGCTTGCCATTATACTTGCATGACTTGTTACGGTCCTTTAGAGAACAATTGCATTACTTGTGATACTACTAATAACAATAGAATTGTTAAAGCCAATAAATGTGTATGTAATGATTAATACATTGAAAAACAAAATGGAGATCCTATCTGTTAAAGTAAGAATTAATATTATTTCATAGAATGTTCATATAGATGCAACAATTGTATTGGAACAATTGACACATGTGATTCATGTCCTCCCTAATCCTATCGTGACCTCGGTACAAATCAATAATGTCTTTGTCCAGTAAGATCATATGATCAACCTAATAATCCAATATGCATAAGTATTCAAATTTTGTCTCACATTAGTTTGTCATGAGACTTGTTTGACATGCAATGGATCAAAATCGAATCAATGCTAAACTTGCAATACATAAATTAAAAGATAATTAAATGATCTGAATGAATGTGTATGCTCAAGCAAGTACTATGATGCTGGATTATAAGAATGTTAAGGTAACTTTTAATTATAAATGCTAGCATGTAGTATCTATTGCTTAAATTGTGTTAGTACAGCAGATAAATGCCTTTCTTGTAAAATAGATAGGTATTTGCAAGATAACGCTTGCTTATGTTTAACCAAATTAAATGGAGCCTAGGTTAGTACTTATTAAGCTCAAGGCTAGTCTGTATGCTAAAGTAAAATTTTGATTTATTTAGGTTGCCACTATTCTTGCTTGAATTGTAATGGTCCAACAGCTAATAAATGTACTTCATGTTTAGATAGCGAATAAAGATATCTATTGAATTCAAGTTGTCTTTGTGCCCCTCATTATTTTGATGTCGGAAAACCAAAATGCTTATGTAATTATTTGTATATCATTTAAGAATGTAATTACGCATGCCAAACTTGCTCATTTTTAGATACAACATGTTTAACATGTTATCCTTTCAGTTTTAGAATTTTAACTAATTAATAATGCATATGTTAAAATGGATATTTTGATGATGGATTTAACGCAAATTGTTAAAGTATAATTCATAATCATTTCATTAGAATGCCATTATTCTTGTTTCTAATGTAGGTCATTTTCAACTAAATGTGATTCATGTAGTTTAAATTCCAATAGAAAATATGATGAAATCTTATTTTCTTGCATTTGCTAGGACTCCTACTTTGATTCTGGTGTAGAAACATGTTAGAAATGCCATTATTCTTGTCTCACTTGTAATTCAATAGGACCTTTATCTTGTAAATCTTGTTTAGACAAAACTATATCATTTAGAGTTATAAATGGAGGAAAATGCGAATGTTTATTTGGGTATTATGATAATGGAAGCTCATAAAATTGCTTAAAATGTTCAATTTATTGTTTAACTTGTTAAAATACAGCTGAAAGTTGCACCTCATGTACATCCACTAGACATTTAGAATAAAATAAATGTGTTTGTGATACGGGTTATTTCGATAAAATGTTGGAAACGTGTGTAAAATGTGATTCAAATTGTGTTAATTGTGTTTAGAGTCCTAAAAATTGTATTGAATGTGATCTAAGTTAATTGAGAGCTTATGATAATATAACTCATTCTTGTTCTTGTATGATTGGAACAACAGATGTAAATGGAATCTGTTAATATTGTGATATTAATTGTTTAACATGTGTAAATTCTACCGATAATTGTTCATCATGCAAAACATTAAAAATACTAATAAATAATAAGTGCTAATGTATATAAGGCACTTATGAAACAGGGATTGATAAATAATGTTTGAATTGCAATCCAACTTGCCTAACCTGCATAAACCAAGAAAATTACTGTATATCATGTTCTGCAGATAAATATAGAATTTTTAAAACAGGAAATATTTGCGTCTGTTAAGATGGATATTATGAAGATTAAGTTACTTTTTAATGTAAATAGTGTGATTTTTCTTGTTTAACTTGCAAGTTTTCTTCAAAAAATTGTTTATCCTGCGATTCTAAAATAAATTTAAGTTTAGATCTTTAAAATAGATGTGTGTGTTCCCCAAGTTATTTCTTAAATTCAACTACTAAAATATGCGAAGGTAAGTTTTTTAGCTAATATTGAATTAGCTTGTAATATAACTTGCAAAGAATGCAATAGTTCAACTTAATGTATAGAATGCGAATATTTGACTAGATATTTAGATTCTGAGAACTTTAAATGTCCATGCAAAGATGGATATTTTGAATCTAATCTTAGAAAATGCTCAAGTAAAATTCAGTATTTATATAAAAGTATGTGATGTTACTTGTAAAACTTGCTTTAATTAAGCAACAAAATGCAAATCATGTGAGCCAATATATTTACGAATTCTTAATAATTAAAACTAATGTATCTGTCAAGATGGTTACTATGATGTTGGAATAGAAATGTGTTAGTCATGCAATAAACAATGTAAGACATGTCAGATGGCTGCAAAAAAATGTTTCTCTTGTTATGAAACATAATAATTCAGATATTTAAGTGCTAATTAATGTATCTGTAAAAGTGGATACTTTGATAATGGATAACTAATATGTGAAAGTAATTACAAATTAACCATTAGAATGTTCCAATTCTTGTCTCACTTGTTTGAGTAAGAAAGATAATTGTACAAGCTGTGATATTAATTAAAATCGTGTTGATTTATCACCTATAAAAAGGTGCCCGTGTACAAGTGGATTCTATTAAGATGAAAATGAAATTTGTTTGAGTATTTTAAATTTATTCTAAGTAGAATGCGGAGTCAAATGTTCAACATGCTCTTCAAGTAAAGATAATTGTTTAAGTTGTTAAATATCTAAGACTTCAAATCGATTTAGTATCTCTAAAAATTGCGATTGCAAAGAAGGATATTATGATGACGATATTTAACTTGATTGTTAAAAATGTAGCCCTAGATGTAAAACTTGCTCAATAACTTCAAATAATTGTTTAATTTGTTCAATTAATCTAAGAGAAAAATCTCCTTAATGCAATTGTAAAGATGGGTTTTTTGAAAATTCCTCCATTGATTGTGAAGGTAAGCTATTATTTAGATTTAGTTTGTGAAAATTAATGCAATACTTGCGAAATCTCTAGTTCAAACTGTCTAACTTGTAAAGAAGGAAGATACACCCAAAAGTGTCTTTGTTAAGAGGGATATTTTGAAGGAGGATAACCTTTGTGTCTTTGTATAATTTTATGTCTAATTCAAGAATGCAGTTTTTAATGTAAAACGTGTTAGAGTTCTCCATTGAATTGCTTAACTTGTAAAGGAGATCGATAAACAATTCCGTATTGCATTTGCCTTGATGGCTTTTACGATGATTTCTAAAATGAATCTTGTTAAGTTTGCAATTCATTATGTAAAACTTGTAATTTAGATGGTTGCCTATCTTGTAATGGAAATAGAATTTTGACAACCGAAATGGAATGTGAATCACCACCTAATTCTGTAATACACTCTGAAACACCTTGGTGTTCAAGTAATGATGTTTATCTAATTAATTCCTAGCATGCAATGTTGCAGTTATGGATGCAAGATTTTCTGATGATTTGCTATCAATCTCAGTTAAATTTGATTTTCCATTAAATCCAAATTTTTTTACCACATAATTTCAAGATAACATCTGCTTTAAAATTTTGGATGAAATTACATATCAAAAATTGGGAAAAAACCCAAATTGTTATCTTGATCCTGATGACTTTACAAGATTAATCTTAGAAGTAGGGTATGAGGTTTCTATTAATCCAGGAGATGAAATTCTATTTCTTGATCATTAATTTGGTCATCAGGATTGTGATAAAAAATTAGATGTATTTATTTTTAACCAAGTTAAAAATCCTCTAAATCCAGTTTTTCCAATAATTTTTTATGACTTACCTACTTATATTTTAAATCCATGTGATGATAATACAGTACTTGTAAAGTCTAAAATTTTTGATGGTTTAAGGAAATTCATTGGAGTGATTTGGACGTATCAAGTATAAGGAGAAAATGGAAATGGAAATCTTGAAAGTTTTGTAACTTCTTAAACTAGTCTATAAAATTTAGAACTAAATATTCCTTTTTAAACTATGCCTAAATAATCAAACATCACATTTATAATAGAATTCTAAAACTTTGTTAAATAGAAATCTATTCAAAAAATTAAAGTATAAACTCATTCTGGACAATTTCCAACAATTCTTTGGATATCAAAACCTTAATATTATAGTTTTGAAACTATTATATTATAGTTTTAGATAAAAAAAAAAGATTGCTCAGAAACAGCTGTTGTATAATTAGATAATTCTAAATATTAAGTATCTTTGATTGAAGTTTATAGAAATGAATCCAATTCAAGACCATCTAGAGTCAAATACTCTGAAGTAACTACATAAAATTCATTTAATGTTACAATTTAAAATTATACCTTGACTTCAAGGATTGCATATACTTTCTCTTAAACTACAATTGATGCTTTATTGAATTTTTCAATAACAAGAAATATTACACTTGAAATTAATGCAGGAGGTATTGTTTGCTAGTTTAATGGAACAAAAAAGATTTAGAACTATAGGAAGGACGCATATGTATATATTTCATGCAGAGATCTTGATGCTCAATATGGATGGAATGAAGATTCTCTTATTTAACTTAATGTTACATGTATTGATCTAACAATGAATAGTCTTTGTATGGACATAAACAAAAAATTGATCAAAATTAATCAAACCCAAAGTACTCACATAATTTAAAAATAGACTGTGCAACCATATACAATTTAAAGTTGGTAAGTAATCGCTTAAAAAAGACAATATTAATATAGTTTTAAATAAAACATCGTTTATTTAGATAATGATTTTAAATTATTAGATCTCACTTATAGTAAAGGCTATATAATGAGATCTATCAATAACTATGAAAATCTAAAATTTACTATCAATATTCCTTTTGAGGACAGATAATATCTGTTATAATACTAAGTTGCTATTATATACAATTTCGAACTTATTACAATTCTAAATTCTTATTATTTTTAGTATCAATTTCGAATCTTTGATTATTATTAAAAATTTGATAAAGGAAAATAAATAAATTTGAAGTTCCTAGCTTAATTCACTAATGAAATTATACCAAGTTAAGAAGATTTATAGATAACTTTAAATTTACCTCCTTCCTGTTTGGTAACCATGGAACAATAATCTTTTATAGCTTTATAGCCATGTAAAATAATTACTATCTGTGATTTCTCGAAGAATACTCCTTTTATGTACTAATTAAGATATTTCGTTTATTATCAAGATTACCTAGACTATGTAGATCGAAGATAGGATTATTCATTAGTATTGAATGAATACCAATATTCTAATACTTTTGAAGTTATTTTTCCATTTTCATAAGGACACCTTTTAATTTAAGTAATGGACTCTCATGGATCGTATTTAAATATTGAAAAAACAATTAATTTAACAAAAATTGAGTTAAATTGTTCAGATATCAATTTAAATAAATTAGTTTATAGAAAATAGGTTGTTTTAATGATTGAAATATTATTGAATCATTATAATTAAAAATATTGTAAGTTTATTTCAGAATAATTATATTCGAATATTAAAACTTAATTGAGGGCTGAAAACATTTATGATTAACTTTTAGTTTATCAAGTGGCTAAACTTTATAAACGATTTATTCTTAATGATTTAAATTCTTCCTCAGAGAATAGAATGCTTTCTATAAGCAATAAAGATAGTTGCTTTGAAAACTCTACGAAAAGATTTTTTATTTCAAACTCCAATTTTACAAATATATTATCAAATGACACTGCTGAAAACTTAGAACCAGAATTGTAATAAATTAAATTACTTTCAAAGAAGTTATATTTAAAATAAGCCTAAATTATTGCTGAATTAAACTAGGATGATATATTTTATGATGAAAAACTATACTAATAAAAAGAGGCAGTGTCAATGTCTTTGTCCAATTTGTTATAATTTATTGATGATGTTTTTGTTAAAATATCACTCGCCTCTATTTCATCTGACCAAGATTCGAAAAAAATTATCTATATAGCAGAGGAATTAATCAAGTTAATTGATAAAGTTTCTTAGTAGAATACTAATTAAATCGATGTAAATGGTCCTCCATTTACAATTAATGGTTAAATCTTGGATATATAATTAAGTAGATTAACCAAAGATAATTTTAATTAAGAATTCAATATTGAAAATGATGTATTAGATGGATTAATTGATTTTGTGTGGAAATAATAATTAAGTCTGAAATATAATTATCATATATTCTCATAAAATTTATCCACTGATTTAAAATTAATTTTAAATAAATCTCTCTTAGAGATAGATTAAAGTGTTCTTAAGAGGACAAATCTGTAAAATCACCTTTATGATAATAACTTCATTGAATATTAAGCTACTCCTTAAAATTATATAATTGATATGGTTAAATATAGATACTGTAATGATGAAATTCCTGAATAACAAATATAAACTTTAATTTGTATTTAGGTAAATTAAAATGAACAAGTTCACAATTGTGATCTATAAGTATAAGAGTTAGATTATGCAACTATTTAAATCTCTTGTAAGTGTGATTAGTTTGGAAGTATCTTTTTAGCAAGGTATCCAAATAATTCATTTGTCAAATAAAATATTCAAGAATAAGTAAATTAAAATATTATTAATGATTCCGATTTAAAAATAGATGAATATCCAATCTTATTATTTCATGGTGTTTTTATTGCTTTTTCTTGCTTCCTATATTTTGAACTAGCTTGCCTAGAATTCAGATATGATTATAGAAATAAATATGATGGTAATATTTTGGAAAGTAGTACAGATGATATTACATAGACTAAAAAAAATTTATTATTTTATCCAGGATGTTTGGTTATTTATTAGAAGATGTTCAAAGTATATAATTGATTTACTTATAGCACCTACATGAATTTATTTCCTTATTTTATATTGAAAGTTCTAATATTACAAAAAGTTTTCGATTTTTACAGCTATCAATCAAATTTAGTATATTGATCCCATTCTCATATTTTGAAGCTTTGTATTAACATTAAATTACAATATATGTTTGTTTATTTATTAATAGCTTATTTTATTTACTTACAAGAATGATATTTAAGATTTTTTAGTCATTTTACCGATTTGGTGGAAAATTCAGTATATTTATAGTTGGAACATACTTGCTTATCCATCTCTTTTGTTATTTATTCTTTATCATATTATTAAAACAATAGTAATTTTAAAATTATTTTTAGTAAAGGAGATAAAAATGAAATCAATTTTAATGTTTCTATTATTTTTGTTGTGTCGATATTTATTTGGTATACCATTTTAGATCCAATATTAATATTTTTAAGAATATTAATTTCTAAGCATGTCACATCAGAAATAAGAAATTCAATAATTAGTCCAATAGGTTAATTTTTATATTTTTTTATTGAGAATGAAAAATTGGATGAACTTTCGTTATAATATGTAATAATGTGAAATTATACAATTTATTACTAATGATTTATTTTTAAGTCCCAAAGATTAATTCTTTTATGAATTGAAAATTTATTATTTTTAATGTTAATGTTAATAATTATCTTAAATTTTTGCAGTTAAATTCTTACAAAAAAATTAAATAAAATATATCTAGAAAAAAGTGATTCAATAAAATATCCTTAAAAATTGAGTTGGAAATATATGAGATTTATCATTCAACATTATTTGATATTTTATAATCTTTGCCATCAAAGTAGTTGGATTTCAAATGAATGGCACATTTAATTCTTACTCAAAAAAAATGAATAAAATATTCTTTGGAATACTATAAATTATCTATGTTCATTTCTATTTCATTAGCTAATATCTCCTAAAGATTAAATTAAATAATTGTAATTGAACATCTTGAATAAAATTTTTGTTGAGGCAAGATTTAATGTTTCTCGTTTGACATTCCATTTAATAAAAGTATGATAATATTTGTTAGTCATTTAATGTTTATAGGACATATAAAAGTCATTATTCATTTCTAATTCCACTTTGATTACTCGTTTGATTTGATCCAAAAATCAATTATTTAGGTTAATGTCAGTCTCTTAGACTCTATTGTGGTTTTAAGATACTATTCCATAGAAGTTGAAAGGAATTGTTTAATTGGATTAATCTTCCAATCACTCCGCTTTATTGCCATCTTTGGAGTTATGCCTAGTACAAGGTTGTACTCATTTATTAGCCTTTTTATCTAATTATTAAAATCCTAATTAACCATAAAAATAATTTTTCCTTTCCTTTGCCTTTTACATAAGAGTAAATTATTATCATTTCTGAATGGTACATAAATGCATCATTTTCTTGGTATACTCTACGATCTTTTCTTATTGCTTATTCTATAAGTTTCTCTATTGATTCTTTTAATCTCTCCTAAGTAATTAACAGGAACAGGCAACTTTCACTATGATCCTCTATTAGCTATCTTCAAAATTTTTATCTACACATTGTGTAATTGGTATGCATCTATATCCTATATTGTTTATTAATCTCTTCTAACTTCATTTCTACTCAATAATTATATCCTCTTAATATACTATATTGCTGCGTTTTGATCTGTCAAGAATTTCCATCCTGATGTTCTATGAACACTAAACATATATTATGTAAAATCTATTTATAAATTTCCATACTTCCATACATATGGAGATTCCACTTTGACTTCTGACCCTCCTTCTATAAATTTAAATGGTTTGAGCTTATATAAAACTTTCCAGTCTCTTTACTCATATTCCAAAGCTTGATATCTCTATGAATTTATTTATTCCCCTTTTCTCAGATTCTGTTCCTTTAATCCAACATCCATCTTCTATATGTGCTTATTAAATTGTCATTGCTGCTCCCACTTTAGTTACCTATCCCCCATCTCGATTACTAGGTAGTCCAGACTTCTTTATTATACTTCTTCATTTTGATTTTATTCTTGATCTGTTCCTCCTTGCCTTAAGTGTTATAGGGTTATTTTTTTGGCTGGCCTTAATTCGGAAACTCTTGCTATTGCAATCCTAATGTCTATATAGCAATCAACTCCTCTGTTAATTATCCTGCAGCCGAATTTTATTAATCTTACGGTTACAAAATTGGATTAAAATGGTATTAATTTTATTAGAATTTAAAAAACTTATTTTTACTTTTTCTCTAATTTCCAAAATTTTTTATTTAAAATATTTACAATTAAAGAGGGATTTCTTTAAATAATTACTTTAAGATGAGAATAATACCCTAACTTATTTTTCATATTATTAAATTTAGAATTCTTAATTAAAAATTACTCTAATTAGTTTATAAAGTGAATTAATTTTCTAAATTTTTAAGTGGTTTTCAATCTATCAGAATAAGCTAAATATATATATTGCCTACTTTTAAAGATTAGATTAAAAGAAAAAGAAATAAGCATAAATACTTCTTGAAAATATTTTTATTTTAAAAGTCATTTAGAACACAAAAAATAAATATATCATCTTTAAAATTAGGCATTATTTCTATATTTTAAGAAAGAGTTATTATATAAACTTAGTATTTATTGAGTATTCCAATTTTTATACATTTAATTAGACATCATCAAGAAAAACTTCGAATCTCAAATTATTAATTATGCTCTAGATGATAATTTTAGTTTATATTAAATTTAAGCATCAACCCAGACAAATGGAGCATCAAGTATTCTTACCTGTATATAAGAAAACTTTATATCAGATTCCTTTTACAATTATTTGAGTTAAATTGTCCACTATAAATCTAAAATAATTCGTTTATCCTTTATTTTGTTGTTGATAAATCATGAAATATCCTTAACTATTTTAAAATGAATAAAAAAATCATGATTTTATTAAATTTATATAAGGCCAACCATCAACACATGATCCACCCACTAAAAATTTTCCAAATTAACAATTTTCCATTCTTCTACTTTTAAACAGATGTCAAATAAAAGAGCACATCTTTTCTATTCTATACTTCATTCAAAATTTAATCGAATGTAATTATTAAAAAATTTAAACAATAAATTTTTTAATTTATGGCAATTTTATAGAAATATCTTTAAATCAGAAGTGTTAATTATGTTAATTTATATTTAAAAATACTACTATTGTTTGCTCATTTACAAGAGCACTACAATATACTAATAGTAGGTAATACGTTGCTCCAATTAAATCTTTGATTCATGCTTTTTAATTTAAAACTTGGTTGAAAAATCGATTTGTTGATATATCTATTTTAAATTAGTTTGTTAGACTTTTGCAGTGTGAATCAAAAATAATTTAAATCACTCTCAATCTATCTTTATTATTTCCTACTATTTTATTATCTTTAACTCCTAAACAATAATAATGTTTCATAATTTACAATACCTTGATATTCAAAATAGAACTTTAGAGAATTATTTTTGTAAATCATTTGTTATTTCAATTAATTTAGGAAAAATTAAATTATCACAAAATATATATTTTATCTTTCTTGAAAATTAAAGGGTTTTATTGTTAAAGTTATTTCAAAAATTCTTAAATTCTTACAAAAAATTTTAACTTTATAATTTTTTCTTTATAAATTTGAAACTCGAAACATTCTTTGATCAGTTGTATTGGAACTCAAATTCAAAAAGAGAAAATTTTTAATATTCTAATTATTCTAGATTAAAAAGGTTTTCTCTTTTTAATTAAAGAAATTTTGATAAGAGTTTTAGCATATATTATACACCTGAACTAGATTTTTTTTCATCTAATAGGAGTGTTAAGGATATATACAAATTTCAAATATATATTTTAATAGTAATGAAGAAGGAATAGAAATTAAGTAGCATATTAATTATTGTTTAGAAGAATAAAACTTAATGAGCATTTGGGAGCTTATAAAAAATAAGCAAATATAAAGAATTTTAATGACGAATTGTCGCTTTCATGTTAGAAATATTGGTGATTGCAAAGTTCTATAGTAATTTCAAATCATTGTGAGAAAATAAGACTCAAATTTGAAAACATCAAATAGTAGAAACCTAATAATCAGGTAATGATAAAATAGTAGAGTTTTATCATTAGGAAGGTATAAAAATAAAATAGTTTAGCTATTTAATTATGAAAGATTTTAATTTAAATTTAAATGCATCTTTTAAATCAATTCTAACTTCTCACCATTAAATTGATTAAACAATAAGCAATATTGAGAAGCACTTATAAAATTATATACTATTCAATAAAGGTAAAAAATAAAATATTTCTAGGTTACTGTTTAATTAAAAATTTAAAAACCGTTATTTTAGATTAAATAAATCTATTTGAAGAGGCATCGTCGTAAGTATATGATAAATTAATAAATTTAAATTCTAATAGAGCTGAATTTATACTAATAGAGTAAAAATGATATAAATATTTAGCAAATACTTTATTTTCAAAGTAAATATAATCGTATTAACATATTTAAATAGAGTGATGAATTTCTCATATACTATGATAAAGCTATTAAAATTTGTTAATTCATGCGCTCATATCCTATTTCCAAAAATATTGTAAATAAGGATTTATTTTGAGAAAATTAGGATAACTTAGACCAAAAGAAATTAGCTTGAATATCTAATTGCTTTTCATGCTTTATCATCAGAAACTACGGGCAAAAATTTATGATTTAGATTTTGTTGCCTTTATCTCATTGTGAAAATAAATTATAAAATTTTAAGATTCAAAACTTTATTGAATTATTATTTTGAAAAATTAAAGGAAGCTTTTATCTATTTATAAATTTAGCTAGTTATTTGTTGTAGTATTTAGTAATTCTATTGAGTCATTTATGAAAACTGAAAAATTTAAACTAAATTTAAATAATAACTAACTGATGTTATAAAGGGAAGCTCTAATATTCATTGTTGTAAAATCATATTATTTAATGTTAAAATTATTGTAAAGACTTTACTAAAAGTAAAGCAATAGATCGAATCCTTTGATAATCAAAATAAAAACTTTGTAATTGTCCTCTGAATAATCTTATATTCCATCAACCTACCTTCATATTATTCACATTATAAGTAACTTAAGCCTTATTCCTAAACCATTCAAACAATTATACCGACTTTCCAATCTTTTTCTAATTTCCCTCTTAATCATATGATCGACCACCACTATATTTATTTATAATTTTAGATTTGAAATATTTCTTACCTTTATCGTAGCAAGCAATTGCATCCTTGTATTTTTATAATCCTTATAATGAATTACCTATTAAATTAAAATTCAATATTAACCTTTATTGTTATAGGCTATTGCATATTTAGGATTAATTTTAAGAGTTTAATCTAGGAATAAAATAGCTTATGAATTTTCGTTCAAATCAGATAAAGAAAAGGCTATTTACTCAATATATTATTACCTTTTCCATACATAGCATGTAAATGTTAAGATTCCTCTTTTAATATGATTTCGAATTATTAAATTGCTTACTAATATTATTTTTCTTTGTTTAATGCATAACCTGAAAATACTAAATCAATTTCAAATACTTTTGCAATTAACAGAAGCGTAATTTTGGATTTTTTCTTAATACTGTTTCTAAACAGCCTAATAAATCCTTATTTACATTTTCGTTCATATATTTCATTTATCATCTCAATTAATATCCTTTGCTTCGTTCATTTCGTTTATGCTTCAGTTTAATAATTATAATGATAAAGGAATACCTAATGAATGTACACTATGAATCACAACTTATACCCTGTTAAAGTTTATTTTCATATTTTTATTTCCAATTTATGGATTATTGTTATTAATATTAGTTTTATTATTATTATAATTAATATTAGTCTTAATCCAGAGCATTTAGTATATGTTTTAACTTTATTGTTATACAACTCTGGAATATAAAATCATATAATTAATTTCCTTACAATAATTTTTTATGTCAACATACCAATTTAATTCTACTTAATATTTTTCTCTTAGTTATTAATATATTAATACAACTCCTTAAGAATTTATAAGATTTATTTATTTATTGATACTCTTATAAGTTAAACCTTCAGATATCTTAATTAATTATGTGTTCATAATTTCCATTATTTTGAACATTCTTCAACTTTCATTTTGCCTAATCCAAAGGATTTATTCACTGAATTTGGTAAATTAAGATGATTATCTTTGAATTTAGTGATGAACCATGTATTTAACCAAATACTCTAGAATGTATTTTTAGATGGAGGGAGGAGCCATAAAATCAAAGGGGATATATTTTGCATTAAAGTCACTGCAGATCATAATCTATTAGTTAGGTTTAATATTTAGGATAAATTACTTAAGCCAATTACTAAGAGAGGTCTAGAGCTTTATAAATATAGATCTTTTGTTGAAGTTGAACAGGAAAAAAATATTCATTTCGTGTGTTAATAATTAGGGTGTCAAATTCAACTTATTATTAGATTTAAAGTATATCACTAATATCTTTAGATGCAAAACTATTGTAAATACCAGTGATTATCCCTTCAGATTTATCATGAACTGAGTTGTGATGAAGATAAATCAAATAACTTGGTGAAGATGAAATCTTTGCATTACGACTTTCTTGAAAACAGAAAAAATGAGGTCCACATAATTTAATTTATTAAATGTGATATATTTTATTGAAGAAAATATTCCATGAGAATTGTTTGCTGAGACTTTAGAGTTAAAATTGAGAAACTATCTATTTATGATGCCAGGAATCTAAGAGACCTGGTGGAGCCTTATAAAGACTTCACTCATACTTTTATTTAACCATTTAGTTTATGGGAACTCACCTTGGGTATCATGTTTTTATGATACTTTCTCATAGGCAATAAATAATCATCAAAGTTTGTTAAAGGTGTCCTTACATCATTTGAATTTATCACCACATTTAAATAATATATTATCATTTTAGAATAAATGTATCCATTTTTCATAATTTCTAAACATAAAATATGGTTATTTTTTTAAGCTTCTATTTTAAAATAGAAAAACAATCCAAAAGATTGAGGATATTAATGATACTGCTTTTAACTTTTGATTAAAAAGAAGATTTTTAGTTCTGAACTTGAGATAAGTTAGTTTTGATTAATTCTATTTGAGTATTAATTTCTCTTCAAACGCAGATAAATTAGGTAATAGCTAATTCATATTACTATTTAAAAAATTAAGCAAGCTGACAACCCATTGAGTCAGATCCACAAGGATATTAAGTAATAAAGGATCTTACAGTGTTTTTACTATTGATGAATTTCAATAAGAGAAGCAAAAGCTTATTTGGGGAAAATTGATCCATAGCCATAAAATAATAATTTACTTTGGATATACGCTAATATTTTATTTTAGAAATAATACATATTGAATAATAGCCTTTTTTTTAATAACTCTAAGAATTATAAGCACTAGTGAACAATTATGATTTTTTATGGAAAAGCATTTCTATTGATAAGTAAATTGTTTTTTATTTTTTTCTTGTAAAGATTTCTAACAAAATTAAATTATTTCTATCTAGTTATACATTTCATAACCTATTCTCTCTTCTTTTATAATTCTTCTTTCATTTTAAATGCAAATAAGATGTATAGGAATCTTATATTTAGGGCAAGCAAAAAGTGTTTGAAATTCAAAGTAAATTATTTTTATGGCCTCTAAAGTTATTTTTTAATTTGATTTAAAAAAAAGATATAATTCCACAAAAGTGATAAACTATAATTAATAAAATGAATATAAATAATATAATGTTATTCTCAATAAAACTATAAACATTATAATTTTTAATAAAACTTGCAATTCAAAATTTGAAATGAAAAAAAACTAAGCAATACAATTAATTAGAATATAGTTAAAAATGAGGAAGGAAATTTTTTAAGCAGGTAATTAGTATTCAACACTTTTAAAGCAATTAGATGCATTCAAATAATCATATGGGAATTCTATAGTAAGAAATTAGTGAAATAATAGTAAAAGATTTAAAAAAAGAAGAGACAATTTGAAAAATTAAAAATTATGATGAAATCAACCTAAATAAAGTAAATAATTGTAGAATTACTAAAGAATACATTAAAATTAAAATAAATTGAAAATGATTGTACTAATTTAATGTAAGTAGTAAATGAATTTATTGATAAAAAAAACCATAAACAAAAACTAAATGGATATGATTAATTTTATGAAGAATAATAAAACTAAAATAATTTCAGCAATAACATTGGTAACAAAAATTGATAAATTAAAAAGGAGCTGCATTGTTAAAGAAATAAAAATTTGGAAAAGGACTTAAAAAATATGATTATTATAAAATTTAAAAGAAAACTATAGATTTTACAGCAGAATATAATAAAGGTAAATTTGAATTATAAATCAAATTAAAGCAAATAAAATAAAAAGCTTAAACAAATTTGAAGAAGCATTATAATATTACGATTATGCAATTTAAAAAATTCCTAAAGATGCTGATTATTATAATAATAAAGGTAAAATAGAATTCCTAATAAATTTGAGCAATCACATTTAAAAATTTAAATAAATTTGAAGAAGCATTATAATATTATGATTATGCAATTTAAAAAAATCCTGAAGATTTTAAAGCATATCTTAATAAGGGTAAAATAGAATTCTTAATAAATTAAAGCACTTACATTAAATAGCTTAAACAGATTTGAAGAAGCATTATAATATTATGATTATACAATTTATAAAATCCTGAAGATTTTAGAGCATATTATAATAAAGGTTAAATAGAATTCTCAATATATTAAAGCACTTACATTAAATATCTTAAATAGATTTGGAGATGCATTAGAATATATTGATTATGCAATTTAAAAAAATCCTGAAGATGCTGATATATATAATAATAAAGGTAAATTTGAATTATAAATCAATTTAAGCAAAAACATTAAAAAATTTAAACAGATTTGAAGAAGCATTATAATATAATGATTATGCAATTTAAAAGGAATATTGAAGATTTCAGTGCATATGATAATATAGGTAAATTGAACTCCTAATGAAATTAAATTAATATGTTTTATATATATTTTTATGATATTAAAAGTAAATAGGATACATTAATTCATTAATTTACATCCTATGAGTCTAATTAATCATACTAGAATTATATAGAATATGTCATCATTAACCAAACTAATATAAAATATAATAAATTTTCATTTTTCAAATTATTTAAAAAAGAAACATATTTAGATTAATTAATCTACAATTAATAAGAATATGTTTTTATTAATCAATTTACTATAAGATTTTAAATATAATCTTATTCTTAAATTCAAATAAAACAGCAATATATATATTAATAACATTAAAGTATGGTATACATATATTTTTATTTAAAAAGTCATAAATTGATATTT